>JALLBH010000701.1:0-13866 GCA_036940005.1 Skeletonema menzelii
TCACTTTTACGTGTTATTTTGATCATTTTGTTAGTAATTTACTAATTTAGTCGGAATTTTTTGTTAGCGCGCAAAGCACGCAAAAATCGGCTTCATTCATTCCGTGGCTGAGCGCCAGAATCCGGAGGCTTATGTTTTCATCTATCGAAGGCCTAAGTATCTATTAGAATGAAGCTATGGTACTACTTACTGTCTCTCAACTCTCAAGTTGGTAAGAGGTAGTTGTGGTTTGTGGAGGGTTTGTGGTGGCTTCTCTCTCTGACATAAGCATAAGTAAGCACACAACGTGCGTATGAAAAGTACATCAAGGAATGAGGTCACTTTTGTCATCATTGCAGATTAAGTCATCCAAAAATATTACTATGGTAGAGCCGACTCCTGGAGATATTCTGTTAGGGCGTGGTGTCCGTATTAATAATCACCCTGGCAATGAAGCCTACCGTGAGATCATCTCTGCAAATGCGGTAAGAATAGAGCAATCGCTCGATTTGTCATCAATTGCGTCATCATTGTAATCTCATCACTTTTTATGATCAATTTCAATCAGGCCGCCTACGCGGCATCAACCAAGTCCGAAAAAACCAACATGTCCACCAAAATAGTCGCACAATTGCTTCATTCCAATCCGCCAAGACGCTTCCTCGAAAAATCGGAAGAGACGGGAAAATGGCAACATGTTCCGCTGAAGAAAGCAGTGACAAAAACCAGCCAGGCCCTGAGGGATGTTGCACGAGCAGCAGCTAAGATTGACAGTAATACTTCTGGGGGTCAAGGTGCAGCCGTTGCTGCGAAGTCTACAACACCGTCGTCGCTTAATAATAACTGTAACGGCTTTCAAAATGTCAGCAGCGATAATGCATTTGCGGCGGGTATGCCATCTCATCTTCATCCACCCGTTCCGAAACTACCCCCCGCTCCAGCAGCGAACAGCATCTATGATGACAATTATCAGCAGCAGAATGTTGAGCCGATTGGAGGACTTGCTGAGGATGCACTTGGAAACAGGCTCTTGGATGAATTAGGTGCAGGACTTTTGGACGATATCATTGCATCGGGTGGTGGTGGTGATGATGATGTTGGAAACTTTGATGATATCTTTTCACTTGATCTAGTCGGTAGTAACGCCACTATCGGTGAAGCTACACAGCAAGAAGTTGCCTTGCTCGAATGGATTGCGTCGTCAAAGATAGCTCATTCTTCGTCTCATGGGGTGGGAGTAGGAGGGATGACGGCATACCTGGAATCTGCTCTAGGTATTGCCATTAAATTGACGGAGTGTATCATAAAATCGGATTCTACGAGCGATGATAGTGCAAACAACAACCATTCCATTCCTTTGGAATGCATTTCGTTGCGGAATACGGTGGTGTGTGTTAAAGACTTCCTTTCAATGACACCACAGGAGGGAGATGCCACCGTGGTAATCAAATGCCTGCCACAATCGAGATCAAGGGGAGGTGGCTCTGGAGATATTGCCGAGCGTCTCTATGCGGTGGGCAAGATATTGGTACCCCTCCTTTCTGGTGAAGCGGAGGAGGTTGTGGAAGAGGCAGATGACTCTTCAAAGAAGTCTTCTCTGACCATGAATTCGATGAACTTGAACAGTGATGAGGAGAACTTTCCACTGAAGAAGAAACAGCAAATGAAGTATCACCCCGCTCAACTGGAGCATTTGGATCTTCCTCAACCCGTGATGACAATCCTATCCAATCTCCTGGAATGTGGCGAGGGAGAGTTTGTTGGAGATGAAGCGTACACATCCTTCGAAGATTTGCTTATCGACTTAAAGCTTCTCAAGATGGAGGGACTGTCACGATTTCTTCAAAGTCCGAACATTGAAACTAGTACTAAAATCTGTGGACGTGAGGAGGAAATTGAAATACTGAATTCTTCCTTCAACAATAGGACCGGCTGCCAGGGTGTGATAATAGCAGGCGCAGGCGGTGTTGGTAAATCACTAATTGCTGCGCATATCTTCGAACAGACGAGGAAGGAAGGGGGACTCGTGTTTGCTACCAAATTTGACCAGAATCAAGATGTCACCCCCCTCGCAACGATTAGTGTCATCTTCAGTGGTTTGATCGATTTATTTGCCACGGTTGCATCCCCATCGACTCTGTTGAGTATTTCCAATGATTTGGAGAGTGCTTTGGGAATTCACGGCGCCCTTTTGTACGAGGTGTTGCCCAGTCTATCGCGCATCATGCCGTCGTGCTCCCAACTCGGGTACTACGTTGACCACGTCAATATGGGGAACAGTATGAGGTTCCTGTTTTCCAAGTTATTCGAAATCTTGATATCCTATCAAACCGGGAGAATCACGATGCTATTCGATGATGTGCAATGGGCAGATGCTGCTTCCCTCGGCCTCATTTCAAGTCTGCTGCACAGTAACGAAGGAGCAAAGCGAGTCTTTTTTACGTCCTGTTACCGGGACAACGAAGTCAATGATTCTTTCGCAGCGTGGCTGCAATCTATCTCTGGCTTTAGCTTGGACCAAATCAAGCTAGAAAGCCTGACTCCATATGGAGTTAATCTGTTTGTTTCTGAGACTCTCCGTCTGTTCCCTCGTCTGACTCGTCCATTATCTTCGGTGCTGCATAAAAAGACAGGGGGGAATCCTCTTTTTCTCAAACAAATACTATCAGCCATCGGGGGTGGTGAAGCATCCCCTGGTTCGTCTTCGTCGTCGAAGGGGGACGAGGTATGCCTTAGCTTCAGTTTGAGCCGACGAAGGTGGACTTGGAACATTGAAAAGATTGAGGATTTGGAACTTGCCGACGATGTTGTTTCCTTCATCGTGCAGGAAATGAAGAAGTTGTCACCCGATCTGGTCTTTGGACTTAAAGTTGCAGCGTGCATCGGATCAAGAATGACAACTGATGTCATCGATATACTCTCAGCAGAACTTACGATGTCCTTTACCGTTGGAACGACCTTGGCAGACGTTCTTCACAAACTCGCCCAGAAAGGCTTCCTGAATGAGCATATCTGTTCTCACAAGGCAGCAGAGTGTTGCACATCTAGCTCAGCCCTTGTCTCAACTCTACGATTTGAGTTTGTACATGATAAAATCCAAGAAGCTGCATACGAATTCATGTCTAGCAAAGAGCGACGCTTAAACCATATGAGGTTCGGTCTTGCGCTGTATCCACAAGTGACTGCTAATAGAAATGATGAACTGCTATTCATGGCTATCAATCAAGTCAACGCGGCTGGTCCCGATTCAGTCGTTGACGGAGGTCAGAAGATAATAATTGCACGCCTAAATTTGAATGCGGGCAAACGAGCTGGTGAGCGTTCAGATTTTCAGACTGCGTTCTCCCTCTTTCAACATGGACTATCGTATTTGGGTGCTGACTGCTGGGATAAACACTATGACACTAGTATTGAACTATTTGATTCAGCAGCTCAGGCAGCGGTCGTTGTGAACAATCTGAAAGCAGTGTCTTCATACACCACCGTTATCAATTCACGAGCGAAGTGCCTGGACGACAAGTTGAACTGTATTCACGTCAAATTGAAAGCTTTGATTCACACAGAACGCTTTCAAGAAGCCATGGAGTATTTCATGGAGATAATAAATGACTTCGGAGAACCCGCTTTACTTCCATTGGACGAAATACAAGAAGATATAACGGCGATGATTTCCGTCATGAAGGGGTTACAAGATGAGACAATATTGAGCTTATCAACGATGACGCAAAAAAAGACTATTGCGTTGGTGAATATCTATTGTGACTTCTCGCATGTGATGACCTTTATTAACCCAAGTCTTCTTCCAGCTATATCGCTCCGTAATATGCAACTGATGGTCCAAGAGGGACTATGCTCGAAGTCTCCGCTAGTTTTTGCATCATTTGCCCAATCAATATCATTTGCTGGTAGTGATATAGACGAAGCTGTTCGTTTAATGCGATTGTCGAAGAAATTGCAGGAGAGAATGGGCTCATCTGACATCGCAACTATTTCTACGATGGTGTACTATGTCATGTGGGAAGCCCAGCCATTCCAGGCTTTGACCGAGGAGGCTAAACAGAGTGAAAAGACTGCAGAGCAATCGGGCGACGTCTTTGCGGCCATTGGGAGTAATTGCCTTGTTTGCGTCATGAGCTACGTTACAGGTGAACCCTTGGCCGACCTTAGGAGGAAGAGCATGGATATCCTTGTCCAAATGAAGGATCAGAACATGATGGTATTTTATGTGTTACAAGCACTCTTTCATTCGCAGCTTGCAGTACTGATAGACGGGCCTCAGGTTGCAGAGGCAGAAAGCGTAGATGATGTGGTTTTTGGCGAGAAGAAGGTACTTGCCGAAGCAGGCACCGACAACTTTGATGCTTTTGTGTCCTTTGAAGCAAATCAGTTGGTTAGAGCATTTCTATTTCGAAAGTTTGACGCCGCATCAACCAGCAATTTTTTTGAGACTATATCCAACCCCACTATACCAAATGAACCTTATCGTGTCGTGACTTTCTTCTTCGCTGGACTGGCATCATTCCACTTGGCTCGAGAATCAAGCGGTGAAAAAAATAAGTGGATGAAGATTGGCGACACAATGCTGGAAAAGATGGAGTGCTGGAACAAGCACATAGCGTGGAATTTTCAAAACAAGATGCTCCTCTTGAAGGCAGAGAAAATGTATTGCTTAGGAGAGACTGAATCAGCTGCTATCTTGTATGAAGAGTCAATCAAAGCTGCACACGATCACAAGTTTATCCATGAGGAAGGTATTTCACACGAACTCCGTGGGCACTTTCATCTAGAGAGAGGCCATCGTTCGGAGGCTTTGGGATCCTTCAACTCGTCCGTAGAGTGTTACAAAAATTGGGGTGCGCTTGCTGTTGCGAGACGACTGGAAGACTTCGTTCAATCTATTTCATATCAGTCGTAGGACCTAAGTATCAGTGTAATAAATCCAGATTTTTTATGTTTAGTTATATCTAACATTGAATTCCTGCAAAGCATTTCTCGCCGTCGGGGCACTCCGCATCGTGTCCCCCAGGACATTGAGTTCGAGCGAAACACATCATGGATGCATCGTCCCATGTCTTTCCACAGTAATTTTGAAGTCCATCTACTTCTTCTGAACTGTTGATTTGAGAGCACGCTGTCACATCTGCAAAGCACTTTTGACTTGGAGGACATTCAGAATCATTTCCACCAGGACACGTAAGTAGGCAAGATGAAGAGGCGTGTCCCCAATTTTCTCCACAATAATATGATGTTGGCATGACGAAGGTGGAAAATGATGACATTTCGGTATCACTTTTATCACCCAAAACGGCGGCAGTATTTGGTAACATATCTCCGGTCAAAGTCACATTATCACTCAAATCGATGTTCTCAACTACATCGGCACCTATGCTACTATTGTCTTCACCTTCAAAGTCGCCACCACCTTCAAAGCCTTCGCATGCTGCAACGCCTGGTTGACAGAGCTCATTTCCAGGGCAGTCAAAATCGCCGACGCACTTTATTGCGCATTTTTTCCCAGCATCGGTTACATCTGTGCCACAATAATTGAGAGCAGTCGCGTCGGAGGTATAATCTTCGATCAAACCGAATGCTCGGAGGACGTCAAAAAAGGTCTCCGAGCGGAGCTTGACAGTGTCGTTGTTACTTTCTCCCAGAAAATAATTGACGTCGTCTATGAAAGCAGTGGTAGTGAAATTGCCTTCGTCCACGTAGCTTTGCAATGATTCCATGTAACTAGTGTCACGAGACCTTTGCTTTTGTACGTTTGTACTCCAGTGAAACATACCAGTTACCCAGCGAAGTTCATCGGAATTTTTACCGCTGCATATAATGCCTGGATTGGTGCAAAAGTTAATGTCTGGATAAATCGAAGGTCGCCCGTCGGCTGCAGCCTTGGCGCCTAAAAAGTGGTTTAATTTTCCATACGAACACACCCCACGCACTTGTGCTACGCCACGTCCCCACCAACAGCAACCGCGAATATCACTTCTGCCAGCTGCATTTTCAAATGGAGGTTCTTGTCTCTCCAGGCCAGCCACGTGATCCCAGTATCCAGTTGATCGGTCGCCACAGTACATTGGAGGAGGAGCACCCAGCCAACGCGCATGAGTAACACCTTCCACAACCATTTTCGTATCAACAGCGCATTCCATGCCCTCATCTCCACCCGTGCACTTTTCGTCCTGATAAGAGAGGCCTCCTTGGCCACAGCTGTTACTGATGGGGTATCGGCCTAACACCGTCTCGCGTGAAAGCTCGTCGCACGTATCATCATGGATGGCTTTCACAACTCCATCAGCCAGGAAAGCAGCGATATTGACCAAGCCGTAATTTAGGCTGTTTGGTGACTCTCCATCTCCAACATAAAAGAAGTTCTTCTCTCCAGGGCCAATACCGGTGGTCATTTTTCTCAGCGCTCGAGTAAATCCTCGCCACGTGTACAGGTACGATGGCCATATTTCGCCAGAAGGATGCTTGCTCCGCAGCACAAGCTCGGTAATGCGGCCTTTGTTATTGGTGATCACCTCTTCTACTGCATCCACGCTTGATTCAGGGGGTCTACCTTGGATTGCAGTCGGCGCAGGGGTGTAGGTAGGCGACTCTGTAGGTTCGTTTCGCTCGGTGGGAGATAATGTCAGTTGAATGTCTGTGCCCAGCAGAGTTGGTTCAAGTGTAGGCAAAGGAGTAGGAGGTGGATCTGCTCTGAAGTTTCGATTCACTTGCAGTTGATTCAAAAATCGCTGGAAGGCCTCGTTACGGTCTCGCTTGTTGTGAGGCTCCACTGGCCGGTCTCCAAAACCTTGGCAAGGGGGGTCATGACAACCGATATTGACTATGCCACTAACGGCATCAATAAATGAAAAATCTGTGTACCCCCCATCAACGAACTTTGTTAGTTGATCCATATAATTCCAGCCATTCTTACTGTACGTTTGTATTCGGTCAGTCCATTCAAAAAGCCCGACCGTCCACTGCATTTGTCCTCCATAAGTCTGATCACTAGAGCAGACGCCTTGAGGGAATTCACAAAAGTCTATGTCAGGGTACAACGCTGGTCGTCCTTCTCTCGCAGCGCGTGCTCCTAAATGGTAATTTAATTTGCCAAAGTTGCTACGACGTAAATCAAGGTATACGATTGTTAGATGCCAAATCATAGTCTTTAATGAAACTGAATCAGAAAAGGAGACTCACCATACACCTCTAGTTTGAATTACGCCCCTTCCCCACCAACAACATCCTTCCACGTCGACTCGGCCTCTTGAGTTGGCAAAAGCATCTTCGTTATTTTCCCTTCCCAAATCATAATCCCAATAGCCACTAGTTGGAAACTTCGACCTCGGACCACACTTGAACGGGCCAGGTGCCTGAAACCAAAGTGCGCTAGTCAAAGCGTACTGCTCCATTTCTGGCTTTACTGGGCATTCCATGAATGCCTCATCCTCGCTACAGTGCATATCTTGATAACTCATTCCCAACTGGCCGCAAGCATTAGAGAGTGGGAATCGACCATTGATGAGCTGCCAATTGTTCTCATCACAGGCATCGAATTGAATTGCCTCTTTGTATGCCTGAGAGAGAAACGTGACGACATTTACTACGCCATACTTGACGCCATCGCCTTTTTTGGCTTCTCCGATGTAGAACTTGCGCCCACCCACCCCCGTTTCAGCCATGAAGGTGATGGATGCAAGCATATCATCCAAAGTGTACCGATATGACGGGTACAATTGACCCTGGGGAGTCTGAGACCGAAGGACTTGTCCATTCATGATGTCTCCCAAGTCTGTGAAGTACTTGATTATACCACGAAGCAGAGCCTTTTCACTACCAGTATCCAATACCCTCAAAAGAGTCTGAAAATTTTCCAGCCGTTCCTCCTTCAAATGGATTTCCTTCGATCCCATTTTACCAGCAGAAGATCCAGCGCATGGAGGTTCAAGACAGCCCCCATCCAAAAGACCACTCGTGGCATGAAAGAAGTCATAATCGATCAATCCACCATCGACAAATTTGCGTAGTTCATCAAGATAGTTAAACCCCTTTAAATCATCGAAGGATTGAACACGTTCGGTCCACTCAAACATTGAGGTCAACCATCGCATTTCCTTACTTTCGGGCGCTGCACAAATGGCTTCAGGGAAAGCGCAAAAGTCTGTGGTGGGATATCGTGACTTGCGTCCGTCAGTGGCAGCCTGAAAATAATATATGCGCATTTGTTATATTATTTGTAGGAGGGAGAAAGAAAGGGGAAAGTGATGAGATGATGAACAAAAGGCAACAAAGAACAGTAATTGCCAAAGTTAGGGCCCCCCATCCACCATAGAACTCACCTTCTTGCCAAGAAAATAATTCAATTTTCCCAAATTACAAATGCCCCTTGTATGAAGTGCCCCCCTCCCCCAATAACAACACCCCTCCGTATCCGTCCGTCCAAACGAATTCTCATACGGAAACACGATCATTTCCTTCCCCGTCCCTGTTGCATCCCAATAACCCGTATAACTCTCCGAAACACTCCTAGGACGGCATGACAAAGGTGGAGGAGCACTCGGATAAAGCAATGACGTGGTCGCTTGCAACTTCAAATTCTTATCGACCTTACATTCCATATGCTTTTCTTCTTCTTTACAATGAAAATCGGCATAATTCAACCCATACTGTCCACACGAATTACTAATGGCATAAAATTCATCCCCAGGAGTCTTGGCAGCATCTAAATCTGTATTCTGCTCCGTGTGGTATTCATCACAGGCATCGTGTTTGATACTGGATGTCATGGCATGGGCTAAGAATGCGGCAATGTTGACGATTCCATATTCCCATTCATATCCCTTGTTTCCCAAGTAAAAGGAATGTTTTGGATTTCCGGTAATACTACTACTGCTGCTGCTGGTTATGCTGCCATCGTCCCCATTACTAACTTTGAGTGCCTTGATGAAGTCATTGTATTGGAACCAATAGGAACGGTATTGAACCCCATCTTTGGTAGTGGATTGGAAGACTTGATCATTGAGTGGTTGTTTCCGTCCATCGAGCCATTCGTACACTTTAGTCGTTGCCTTTCTATTGTCAGGTGGTGGTAATGCTGATGATACAGGTGGTTTCGCCTGTTGCCCTTCTTCTTCTGTCGCCGTAGGATTCTTCGTTGGAAGTTTCGTCGGCTGTTTCGTTGGAGGCGGGGGACCGGTATCAGTACACTCGACCAAATTCTCCCAATTACACCCCTGAATGTTTGGATCAAATACAAGAGAGTCGGCACATGTTTGTGTCGATGAGACTTTTCCGTCGATGCAGGATACATATTGTTTACAGAATGTGGTTGGGAGTTCGTGAAATCCGGCTGATTTGCCGTTACATACTGTGAGTAGTGCTTCGTTGTATGGATTGATGTTGTTGTTGGGGGTGACAACGGCGGTGGTTGTTGCTGTCGTTGTAGTTGTGCTCGTAGTTGTAGTAGACTGCTGCTGCTGTTGTTGTTGTTCTTCTTGACTATTATTGGACCCAAAGTCAAACAATTCATTAACATTCAAAATTTCTTCCTCCTCCTCACCTTGATTGTCTACCGCCACAACACCATTATCAACAATTGCTGGAAGATATTCTGGACAATTGACCCTATCCTCCCAATTACAAATTTGAATGGTAACATCAAACAATAAATCATCTGGACATGTATGAAATTGCAACACTGATCCAGCAGCAGCGGTCGTCGTGGTATCGCAAGAAATGTACATGTGGCAGTTGGAGGAGAGCAGCGGCTGTTTACGAAGGTGAATGTTGAAATTATTCGTACTGGTTGATGATTGGGCAATCGCCATTTCTTGGCAGATGGAATTGGCTTCGGTGAGTTGCTGTGCGGTTGGTTTTTTGATGGAGGTGGTTGTTTTGAGGGCAGCGGAATTGCAAGTTAGAGTTACTAATAGCAGCAGCACTGCGAATAGAGAGAGCAGCGGCGGTGATGGTGAAGGTCGACTAGTTGTTTGTGGATGATAATGTTGTTGTCGACTATGTTTGCATTTTGCTGTTGGCGCTGCTTCTTCTTTGTCACGATTGACATCGTCATGGGCGGCGGCAGGATGATTCATCATCTCGTTGTTGCAATTATCATCATCATGCTGCAAAGGTTGCTCGTGAAGAAGGGGAATCGTTATCCTTGACTCCCCTGCCATTATTGCTGATGCTTTAGATGATTCTGTCGTCAGTCGTCATGGTTGATTGATTGTTTACATAAGTACAATACTATGGTACTTCCTCTTCTTCAAAATGATTGATGAGGGGGCGCAAGCAGATACATAGAAAACCATCACGGTACGACACAGAGAATTAGGCGCAAGAGATTAGCGAGAACACCTTCCTTTATTCTGCTAATTCCCAAAAGTATGATGTGGTTGACATCCAAAAGCTGCCAATGAAGTTCTTCCTCGATGGCATACTTACTTTTTTAGTGGAGCAAACCTACTCTTTGATATCATTGGCAGTTACTCCTCTCTCTACTTATGCAGCTCAGTTGTTGTTCTTCTGCTCCATCATAATCGTCAGCATCATCATGAAGTCCTCCACTATCGCACTCACCGCCGCTACAGCCTTGGCATCATTCGGCCCTTCCTCTCTTGCTTTTCAAGCGACACTGCCGCAACAACGTCACTCTTCCTCGTCCACGACGACAACGACTACGCTCTACGAATACATACCATCGGGATTCAACAAGCAAACATGGGCCGCTTTCAAAAAGAAGGAGGCGGAGGCCAAAAAGGCCAAAAATTTAGGTAAGGACATTAATACGACTCCATCAAGTATTTATATTTGCAAGTGCTTCTCTAGACAATCGAACAAGAACATTCTTACGTTCGTCATTCCTTCCTATATATCACCATACGCTGACTTATATATATATAGGTCGAATGGGTCCAAAGGGATTCAAATCAAGATCCATGCAATCCTTCCAAGAGGCATTGGAACGTGGTGAAGCGGAACATTTATTACCCGTCTTTAATGCCAAGCAAAAGATTGCCAAAGGCGAATTGAGAGAGGAGGATATCCCTTATATGCAACGAGGTGAGTCAATTCATTGTTACTTCATGATGTTCCTCCAAATACTTGTCATATCATATTTAGGTACATACTAAATGATCGAATGTTGATGCATATCATTAAAACGCATTGTCTATAATATACGAATCAACTCACATCAAAATAATAGGAGGTTCCTGGGACAACTCCGATGTACGTGGTGCCAAAAAGAAACGCTGGCTCGCCAGTGACAAAGAATACGCCGACGGTGGATACAAAAAGGCACAAAGTATTAGTATCTTGGGTGAAGGTGAAGGTTTGGATTGGACCGGCAAACGAAACAAGACTGGTCCGGGGATGAGTAGTGTCAAGCCTGGGAAATTCTCCAAGAATTATCAGGCGCCGAATGTGAATGCCCTCAAGACTGGTGGTGGGGCCGCAGAGAAGCCGAAGAAGAAGATGTTTGGATTGTTTTAATTATTTATGCGGCTTTGCTGGTGTTATGTAGGTGGTTCGTCCTTTGAGGTGTAGTGTAGTTGTGTTGGATCAAGAGGGTGGTTATCTCTCTCTCTCTCTCTCGTTATTGACAGATAAGAGTTAAACAATGTAAAATAGATGGTCGATAGCGAGCTTTATATTATTACTAGTGATGAAAGATGAATGTTACAAACATCTTCTTATTTCAAGAATATCGTTTTTAGAGGAGTGCCGCTCCCCAATTCCATTAATCTCTAGAGAGACTCGATCAAAACAGTACCAAAGGATATTCTCTCACACCTTTGACTTGAATGGCTTCTTCACAACTGACTTTCCCGATGCCTTTTGTNATGATAATGATTCTGATCACTGGCAGGCACGCGTAATTAGGGCCGAAGAGAAGGCGAAGCAACGCGCCGAGGAGTACAAAAAAGAGCAAGAAGAATATCTGAGGGAGCTCAAAGAGTTAGGTGATGTGACAGAAGATCTTGTGGAAAATGAGGTTGGTTTTGGAATTGATCCGATTAGAGCATACCTCTTCCCCATTCAACAATATCTTGGTGTGGCCTGCAACTGGATGCGAGTCGTCAAAAATATATTGACATGGGAAGAGAGCTATATCAGCTTCCTCATTACGACGCTATGTTTCGTTGTATCATTTGCAGTCTTCTTCGTTCCTTGGGCTTTCTGTATCAAATGGACACTCCGCATCATATTTTGGTGCACCCTTGGGCCATGGATGAAGTTAGCAGATATTTTCTACTTTTCTAAACGGGGCAATATTGACAACGAGAAGGAACGGAAGATTAAAATGAAACTTGACAGAGAAAAGAAGCTCAAACAGCACAAGCAAGAGACTCAGTTCAAACGTGAGAAGGCATGCAAGCTTCGAGACTTCAAACAATACATGTTTGGTGAGCACATTTGTCGAGTGAACATCTTGAAAAAAGATCGATACTACGATTTCCCACTGGACTCGTCCTCGGCTACTCCATTCAAAACTATAAGAAAGTCTCTTGGCACTCTGTGCATAGAAGAAGCCGGTTGTGGCCTAACTCGAATCGAGGGACAGCAATTGGAAGGAGAGTTGATTCCCAAGGTAAGTGATGATCAACTCAACCATGCAATAATACTCATGGCTCTGATTTCCTCATGCATCCACATCCTTCTGACTCAATGTCATTGCAGATATGCGTCGTTCCAGCAAATAAGGTCCGGGCCGGGCAAGTTACGACGAGGACGGAACTATTGAATAGCGGCAGTCCTGGAAAGATTTATAGCGGCAAAGATGATTCTGCAATCAGCGCCGCTATCAAAGTGGGCTCTATTCTGATTGGTGCTGGCGCTATTACCTTGTATGGCATTCCACTTCTATCCTATATCGTCCACCTCGTGATTCCAAACTGAAGCAGAAGAGCAGAAGAGAACTTAGGTTATTCCTTTCAAATGTTAATACGAGATGAAGCTGTGACAATGGTTTAGAGGCGAGGTGAGCTGATATGTCCAAGGAGAATATGAAGATTATGTTAAAGAATTAGATTTGACACTGCATTCGTACTGATATCTACATTTATTTCGATGTTATGCACCAATCAAGATAATACAGAGGGTATTGTCCAAGGAATCTAGTTACGAAATGTGAGAGATGAATCTACATTCTGCAACATTGCAGTGGCAGCTTCTTCAGCTGTTGCTACCGACCAATTCCCATGAACCCCAAAATGTACACAATACAAGTACGCACGAAAAGATTGTGTTGATACGCTCATAGTCAATGACCCCTTACAATGTCAAATCCCATCGACACTGCATCAACTAATCACTAAAGCACTCATGATACAGTTCCACCAACGATTCATTGCACGTTCCTTCTGGTCGCCCCCCTTCAAATATTTGTTGTACCCGGTGATAGAAAAAGTGCCGCTCCCCAATTCCATTACTCTCTAGAGAGACTCGATCAAAACAATACCAAAGGATATTCTCTCACACCTTTGACTTGAATGGCTTCTTCACAACTGACTTTCCCGATGCCTTTTGTTTCATGTGATTATTACTTTGTCGCGACCGTCTACCACTACCAATCCTCTGTCCCAATTTCACCTTCGCTTTACTATTGCTTTTGAGCATCAGCCGTGACTTATTACTAATCTCTCGCCCTTCCTTCTTGTGCGTCGTGACTAGCGATGATAGAAAGTTGTCATTCCCTCCAGCTGTTTGAAATTGGATAAAATTGTTGCTCCTATCTTCACCTGCCATACTGCTTGGTTGCGAATTGGGATGTAATGCTCTAGGCATAACATCTCTACTGTCGGTATTACTATCATTATTATTTGCGGGGAGGATTACATCGTCAACGGCTGCAACACGTCGTTCCAACGCTGCCTCTTCTTGTTCCTCTCG
>JALLBH010000702.1:0-13601 GCA_036940005.1 Skeletonema menzelii
ATGTGCGGGATGCGCACTAAAAATGTTGATAGTGCGCACTATAATCAAAAGCCTAGGTCCGCTCCGCGATCAAAGTAGATAGCGACACCATCCCGAATCTGAGATGCACATCTGGCCACACACACTTCAACAAAATGTAGCATGAAGATCGATGACGATGACATCATTCATAACTACTTTGCCGCATTGTGCGAGTACGGCCTAACCTCTCAAGATGCTATTTCTTGGTCTGCTACTCAATGCGTTTTCATTCTCGGCAGCCCTTGTGGCTGTTCGGCCATCTACATCGACTCATCGGAACGTGCACGTGACACTGTCTCCTTATGTCAATCTCGGAAAGTTGTATCAAACGAACAACTCAAAAAGAAATAATGTTGCCTTCAGCAGATACCACAGACACTCTGGTTCTTCTTCTTCTACTACACAACTATCTGCTGCCGCTAATACCGCCGCTGCGACCACGAACTCTGGGAGCAAAAAGAAAACAATCATCGCAACCGCACTCCTTATATTCATGGATGTACAATTTCGCTCTTTGTTTACAAAATACTCCATCCCATTCCCATCTTCTTTGGCAGGTTGTGGATCTCTCTTCGCAGCAATGATTGCTGTAACATCTATGAAAGAAGAATGGGGCGATGCAATTTACAACACGTTGAATCCAGGAGCAACTCTGCTAGCCAAGTGGTTGCCGGTCTTTTTTGTCCCTAGTTTGATAACCTTGCCGTTGGCAGGTAGTTTAGGAAACTCGTTGGAAATTCTGAAGTTAGTCACTGTCATTATTGGAGGGTTCTTTTTTACCCTGTTTACTACGGCTTGGTCGGTGCTTGGAATAAGACGTCTCATGGGAGGAGGTGATGATGAAAATACAAGTAGCAACGTGTCAGCCACTGAGATTGCTGCTCCTGTCAAAGCTGTGACGAATTCGCCCCCAAAAGCGTTCTCAACAAAGTTGCTCAAGACACTTACAACCCTTGCAGGTATTTGTGGAATTGCTGCCGTGGGAGCTATCAAAAAGTCGGCGACTCAGCTGATCACCCCTCTGCAGTCATCATTCCTTTTATTTACAACTTTATCAACATTTGTCTTTGGGGCCAATCTTCCAAAATCGTTTACAAAAACTGTTCATCCATTGATTACATGCTCCAGTCTTACTTGGGTTGCATCAACTCTGATGGCTTCTTTGACAGGGCGAACATTTATTGACATCATCAAATCCTACAAAGCTGGAACACTTGCGCCTCTGTCTGCAGGTGCTGGCGACGTGTTGCTCTTCTTGCTTGGACCAGCTGTTGTTGCGCTTGCTTGCCAAATGTATGGTAGGAAAAAGTTGATGCGAGAGAACATGAAAGAGGTTGGCATTTCGACCGTTGTTTCATCTCTGGGAGGGCTATACGGAACAGCGGCTGCAGTGAGATTGCTTGGAGTTGGCAATACTTCGATTCGACTAAGTCTGCTTTCCAGGAACATTACATCTCCACTTGCTATGGCTATTGCGACAATTCTTGGAGCAGATGTATCCCTTGCAGTTACAATCGTGGTCTTGACAGGATTGTTCGGGGCCAACTTTGGAGCATCCATTTTGGACGCCTTTGGAATCAAAGATGCGGTAGCAAGAGGGCTTGGTATTGGTGCCGCAGCTCACGGCTTGGGGACTGCAGCGTTCGCTAATGAGAAGGATGCCTTCCCTTTTGCAGCCATTGCAATGGCCTTGACTGCATCTGCGTGTACAGTGTTGATTTCTATCCCAGCTGTGAAGAAGTCTGTGCTATCATTGGCGCTTGGTGTGTAGATAATTGGTTGCAAATTATGTAATCTTTAATAACGAATAGCCAAACAACATCATTAATTTTGCGCAACAATTGTTGCTTGCAGCGATAGCAGGATTAGATGCAGCGCTTGTCTCCGTATTTTCTTTGGCCGTCTTTTGGTTATTATTTTCATTGTGCTCGAGCTGCCCTTCTTCCCTGCGCCGTCTTTCACGTTCTTCAAGAGCGTTTTCAATAGCTTCTGGATCTGTTACCGTTGATTTGGTGGCATTAATTATATCCAATTGCTTCGCTTGCTGTTGTATAGTGGTATCGAAATCTTCAAGCCTAGCATTCATTTGGCGAATAAACATCTTCATTTCTTCGTCATCTCGTTTGGGGTGAAAGAAGGGATGTGTCGCTAATAGAGACGCAACAGTCGGTCGTTTTTCTGGTTCTTTTTGAAGCAATTGTTGAACAAGGTCGCGTGCTGCGTCGTCGTCGATTTTCTTGAAGATATCGCTGAACACGTCGGGCTGCGTCCCCCATAAGTACAAGATATGCATGGCCATGCCTGAAGCACAGTCATCATCACGAGTGGATGGGACGAGTGTTTCACCGGTAAGCAGAGTGAATACTAGAACACCGAGGGCCCATGCGTCAATACTTTCCGATGCATGCACCAGATCGTAAGGCAGACCTTCAGACAAAGGTCTACCCCCTTCAGTGCGGAAAGACTTGACAACATAATTAGCTTTCGTAATCCCTTGCTTATTGTAAAGCTTTGGTTTCACCTTTTCATATAGATATAGATCTTCTTGTTTCCCGGTCTCCCAGTATTTATTGAACCTTCCTAGCTGCTCTTCTGTCTCAATCCTCTCTATCATCTCAGGCGGCAGTATTGCCGACGAGAACTTGGCACCAGCAAACGACTCTTCCTCGCCATTTATTCTTGCGGAGGCGTCAAAGTCTATCAGACGTAATTGGTTGTCGATTGAAAAACGCACGATGTTGGCCATCTTCAGGTCTCCGTGCATTAGTTTCCTATCATGCAGGTGTTTCACTGCCTCGAACACTTGTTTTAGCATGACTCGTACATCGTCAATTTCGGGTTGCTCCTGATAAAAGATCTGTTGAAGATTACGGTTTGCTGCTACCAGGACAATAGCGTGCTTGCCTGGTTGATTGCCACCGAGGAATTTCTCCTTAATGATGTCCAGGCCACCGCCACCTACTCTCACTGCTTCAGCAATAGCGTCTTCCGATGGCATGTTTGAAAGCGCTGGTACCACATACTTTGGATCAAGGTTGAATTTCTTGCGAGCATTGCACTCGCGCTCCCACTGATCTTTGCTCTGTATTAGCTTGACCGCCACATTGCGAGGCACATCTCCAAATTGTCGCTTGCAGATGCCTACGAAATCTTCCTTTGTTATGATCTCATTCTCCTCTGAGCCCTGCAAAATAAGCTCAGGGTCTAGACCAATGGAATCCGCATTCGCCACAACATCCTGCCTGGCGAGCTTTCCATTATTTTTAATGTCCCAGTTGTCAAAGATATCACAGTAGTCAGCTTGCTCATCAAGATCTTGTGCACGCAATACCAAACTTGTTTTTGAGCGGTGTTCAGGTGGACCAATTTCGAGTCTATAACGGTCACTAAAGAGTAGATGCTCATAAATTGCAGAACGTGGCCCAGAAGAAGCTACACAAAGAGCGTTTCTGCCTTCATCATCGCAGACATCAGCAAGGGTGTGAATGTGTTTACCAAAACCACCCTCTGACATTGAGAGAATGCGTTGTACGGCGACTGCTGCACCTTCATTTTGAGCAGCAACACAAGAGATCCAACTACAACTGTGCTGAAGTGGTGTGCCATCTTGGATACGTAGGGGCATATCGACCTTTAGCAGAGCTAGCATTAATTCATCTGACGCATTGTTTTCAGCACAAGCGTCAATCGGGAGCCTCCCGTTTTCCATCCGCTTCTTTGCAGCCTGAGGATACGCATCAACAAGTAGCAGGATAATCCCCTCTGATGCGTTCATATTTACGGCATCATGCAGTGGTAGATTATTTGTAGCTGTAATCTCCTTTGCAGCTACAGGGTAAGCACCAAGTAGAGACTTCACCAATTCCTGTGAACATCGTTCCCTCACGGCAAAGTGCAGTGGTAACATTTCCAATCCATAATAATACAATGATTTTGCCTTAGCGGCGTCGGGAAAAGTTGCAAGTAAGGCCAGCACGACGTCGTCCGATACGCCACTGGTAAGTGCATGGCTCAGCGGCAATTTCTCATCCCTTTCTCGCATCATTGTCACTTCCGCTGCTTTTGGGTATACGTCAAGCAGTGCCTGGACTATATCAAGTGAACGTTTCATTTGGATAGCAAGGTGCAGTGGCAGTGTTGAGCTGTCGTTTGATACCATACCCTTGGCAGCATCTGGGTTTGCTTCTAAAACAGCCAACACAACATCGTCAGATACCCCAATAGTGGTAATTGCAAGGCTCAGCGGTAGTTCTCCTTCGGGCAGCCTTCTCTTTGCTCCATCTGGATATACTGCAAGCAACTCCTTAATAATGTCTAGTGCACGTTTCTTTCGAATTGCAGTGACCAGAGGCAGTATTGAGACATCATTGTGTTTTCCACAGTCTTCTGCGGCGTCGGGATATGCTTCAAGTACAGTCAGCACAACATCATCTGGCGCTCCAAATTCAAGACATAGACTCAGAGGAAGTTTCCCATCCTTGGTTATCCTTGCCTCCACTCCTTTTGGATATACGTCAAGCAGCGCTTGAACCATGCCAAGTGAACGTCCTTCGCAGATGGCAAAGTGCAGTGGCAACATATGCCCATCTTTGAATTTACCCTTCTTTTGTGCGGCTGAAGGGTCTGCCTTTAGCAATACATGTATCACTTCCACTGGCACATTGTTCAAGACGGCAGTGTGTAGCGGCAGTAATCCATTCCTCCCTTTCTTCTTCACCGCGTTTGGATCATCGTTGATGAGAGCTTGAACATCGTCAGCGCTAAATTCATTGGTACAATATTTGGACGGCGAGGGAGATGATGAAGATATCGGAAGCTCGTGTTGATTTACTTCGAAATTCAATTCATTGAGTAGCTCGTGAAGTAGAGCGGAAGGCTCTACTTCTTTCTCGACGGATAGTTCTACTTCTTCGAATTGGAAAGTACTCCAATTGAAATACATGCTCCTTCAGTAGAGGCGGAAGGCTCTACTTTGTCGATTGATAATTTTGTCGGTACGAGTGTGCTGCAAGCGGTAATTTTATCAATGCAACCGACATGCTCGAAGTACGTAGACACTTTAGTTGCGTTGCTGTGATCCTTTTTATCGGGGGAGATCGGAGTGATTGGAGAGATAAGTTTCAGTTGTCGGAAAACGTAGATAGTACTAATTCCTACAGTCAGATTTTGTGATTGTTTGAAGGAAGTCTGATGGGGCGGCCCCCTATCCCCAAATCAAATTCAAACTTCTCAAAAAATACCATCTAATATCTAATCTTGATAATCACCATGGCCTCCGCACCAGCAGCACCATCTCATCCACCATGGCAAGTGCGCTGGAAGCGTCCTCAATGGGAGCGTGTCCAAGCGGGAATCACAGATCACGACTCGTCCTATGATGGCGACGATTCCCACAATAACATCCGCAGTAGTAGTACTTCTCATGAGAATTTTGAATTCCAAAATAATGATGACATCCAAACAAATGATTTAGATCCAAATTGGATTCCAATTTCTAGCTCTTCAATTACACTTACTCGAAGGGAGGCTCATGCGGCTATATTGGAGTTGCGCCGTCGTGATAAACTTTTAATTAGGCGAAGGAGGAGAAGAACAACGCCGGAGGACATAATTTCGCCTACAACGGAGGGTGACAATGTCGATCTGACACCGCTCGTGGACAATGCCAAATCAATACAACCCCAGCAGGACGAATCATCTGATAATAATAAGAATCCAGAAAATAATACAGCAGTACCAATCGCTGCAGAAACAACCGCATCATTGTCTGGAAAATGGTTTGCATCCAAAATTGGTGTCTCGTCCAACAAATCTACTCCCAGTAGACCACCCCGTGGAGCGGGAGGATCATCCAAATCATCATCTCCATCATCCTTTTCTACATTTGGAAATTTTATGTCTCCTCCTAGAAAATGGAACAAGAATAAAGGAGAAATTGACAAGCTGTTGGACGAAAGTAATAATGATAACAACAACAACAACAACAATGATGAAGATGAGGATGTCCTTTCGCCTCCACGCAACACTGCTACCGATGCATCCACAGCCTCATCACTTCTATGGGAAGATAGAACATTAACAAGTGTCAGTGAAGAAGATGCCGCAGCATTCCGTAGTAGACATGGCAAGAAAAGCAAAACTGTCAAAACGAATGATTATTTGACAAATGATACTATCGATGCATCCACTCCTGTCCAAGAGAGAAATAAAGCTCTAGCAAAACTTGACTATGACGACATTGATTGGGAGGAAGAAGGATTTGAGAATGTTGTGTTATTAGTGACGGTATTTGCAAGTACAAAGGAGCAAAGTGAACGGAATCTTTCGACGGGGGATGTGGTGGTAATGGAATTGATGTCGACACAAGATCCACCGCTTCCAACTTCGATTGACCACGGTGACAATCACAACAACAATGGATCTGGGGATGTTACAACGACAAGTCGATCAAAGCAGCAGCAGCAACAACAACAACGACGGTCGTCGCAAATGAAAGTATCAGCATCCTCCTCATCGTCATTGACTACTCCATCCCCGTCATCTATATGTCAACGCTCATCCAGAGGAGGAGGAGGAGGGGGGTCAGTCAGTTATGATTCTTCTTCTCTATCAAAGACGGTTAATACACAGCAACATCAGGAACAATATGTACCTAACCATGGAGAAGAAGTGGAAACACCGCCAAATCACTCACGATTACTTTCTCGGAGAGTGATGCGTTGGCCAACGTCCGTTGTGTCGAAACTATCATCCAATTCGAGTAAAGGTGATGGATGTCCAGCATTTGTTGCTTTGGGCAGAACAACTGTAGTCGAAGAAAACAGTAATTTCAGAGAGGTCTCTTCCAACAATAATATCAAGTTAAATCCCAAAACGGGAGGTAGGACATTATCTCTCAAGGATGTATCGTCTCGAGAAACTCGAACAACAACTGATGATGACGACCGAATCGCAGATGCGATGGATGCAATTCGATCCTTAAACTTTCTCATTGGAGGGGAAAGGAGTAATGCAACAACGTCCAGTGAATGGAAAGATACAGTGACAGCGCAGGGTGATACAAAAACTGAATCTCCTGACAATGTTGACACAATTGACAGCGCAACGAAGAAGAAACAACCATTGTCACTCTGCTTCGTCACCAACGATGGATACGCACACTTTTTTCATGCAATGCGATTATTGTTAAGTCACAAATCAGTGAGTAGCAGTAATGCACAGTCATCCGAGTCGGACAGCCTTTCAAATAGCTTTGCCTCATTTGTCATGGGATCAGAGTTGTTTACCAAGTTGAGACAAGATGTTGCTCCGCTAAGTCAACCAAGTACAACGGTGAAGTTATCTCAGTTGACGGGAATGAAAGAAACGGGAGGTGATTCTTTGATTTGGAAAGACATTGTATCAAGTGATTCTGAGAGTGGAAAAGAGAGTGATTATGATCATGACAAGAAGAAGGATGCAACAAAAAGCAATTGGGCCAACTTGACAAGCTTCGATGCCTCAATCGACCCGGCAACTGTATCACTACGCACCTTGCGACATACCAATATTGTAACGGGGTCTTGCTTTACTTCGGATAAGAACAATAGTCATCTAGCCGTTTGTGGGAAAGGTTTGCGTCGCAACCTTGTCCGTGGCAAAAAGATTCATAGCCTCGGAGGGTTCGTCACGTTTGTATCACTTCGACATTATGCTGAATCAAAAACAATCTATTTGCCTTTTGCACCACGCAATATCCATCCTGTGTATTGGCGTGCGAAGCATTTTGTGATTATATCAGGAGAACGGGGCACCTATGGAGGCGACCACAACCCTTGCGCCGTGATTGTGAGAGTGGATTCCACACAAGGTGGATTGGACACTATGCAATCTATAGATGTCAAAAGGTTTTATCCAGTCCCCATCAAGCTGCCATCGATTAATGAATCCCTGGGACTCTTCTTTTTAACGTTGGCTCACGAACAAACAGATGTGTGTTCTGAAATTATTGGGGTTTCGTCGATACCATCATCACCACCCGGTATACTTGTTTCGTATCAGAATTTGTCTGCGGAAGAGGCACACGCAACAACCACTGTAGTTGTGAATCACACTTTGGATCTTTCTAAGAACGTAGCGGTG
The DNA here is from genome assembly GCA_036940005.1 of Skeletonema menzelii. Taxonomy (NCBI): domain Eukaryota; phylum Bacillariophyta; class Thalassiosirophyceae; order Thalassiosirales; family Thalassiosiraceae; genus Skeletonema; species Skeletonema menzelii. Next base: position 8,143 of record JALLBH010000702.1, read on the forward strand.
GGTGCAGAGTTTGCATTTCTTACAACGGTGCGTCCTGGACACAGAGTGCTAATAGATGACACTGCTGTTTGCGAAACATCACCAAATGAGGTTGCTGCTGCCAGCACGTTGCAGCAAAACAACATGTGGTGCACAGGAGGACAAGGGTGGTCGCTCATTGGCCGCCATAATACAAACTCGTATTTTGTGTGTTGGGACGGTGCTACCGAATCAGACGGGCCGTTTGTTCTTCAGTTTGAACGCATTAAAGCTACGTCATGTCTCGCTTCGGGAGTCATACCCCTCATCGGTAGCCGTTCACATATTCAATCCTATGGTGGAGCGTCGACGTTTTTCACAAAACCGCCTAGTACTCCATCATTATTTCGGCTAGAAGAGAGAGACGATTTTTTGACGAACTTATCCTGTTCCCTTACGATAAAAGAATCAATCAAATTGACGGCTGCAAGTGAAGGTGGAATTGATGATGTTCTCGTCCGAGCTCTAGATAGTATATCTAATGAGCCCGAGCGGAGGTCTAGCCGGTCTAAGAAAATTGTGTTGTCTCACAAGGCGAAATCAAGCCGCATGTTACGACATTGTTCAAGCTGGACTCAACTTCAAAGTCGGAGAACTGCTTATGGTCAGGTACTCTTTGCTTTCGCCCGTTTTGGTACTCAACTACAATCTCTGTCGCTTCGAACCAATGCCCTTCAAAACCCATTGTCAACTCCATTCAACCACGTTCTGTCATGGTTGTGCCAACGTCGTGATTATTACACCGCTGCTTCTGTGGCTCTGAGTTTGCTTGATGACGCAGACGCCGTTTACGACTTACGTGGAATAGCAAAGACTGGAGATGCCATTGGCGAGCTAAGCATTCACAAAGGCTTAATTGATGGCATTACTCCGCTTTGCATCGACGGCGGGTCTCGCGTTACAATGGCGTCACTTGCAGATATGGCGGTGGGTTGCTTGATTAAAGGAGGTGCCGAGATGTCAAGCGCTTTGGAAGGATTTTTACTCAGAAATGAACTTTACGACGCTTCCGATACATGTCTGATGCTTGTCGGGGCGGCGACTGTCGCTGTATCACAGGATACAAGTTTGGATCTGAAGTTGACGGAGGGTCAGAACATTGTGACAATGCTATCAAGTGTGGAAAGTCCCAAGCTGGAGACTATATGGCCTGTGCGATGTCTTCTCAAGATGGCTGTGGTTAGGAATTGCCTACGATCAACTCTACTCGTTCTCAATGCAGCTATTCCCGATGAACTCCGATGGCGTGCACCGCAGCGTATAGGCGTAGTTTCTACCAAACGCCCATCTCTAGGTCTCTTTGTAGCACTCGTGGGAACAATTTTAGAATCAAGCAACGAAGCCACGAGGGTTCTGCTGGACCTGTTGGATGAAGAGAGTGGGATGCCATTCTGGTTTTCAATTGAGGAAGACACTAGACTTGCATTAAGTCTTTTGTCGGTCCATGGCAAGTATGTGATGATTCAAGAACCCGAAGTACGAGCATGGGCTCTCGAACGACTAAAGACAGAAATCGAATTCCCGTCCAAACACAAATATCATCACATTCATTCTCATCTACCAGATGAGTGGCTGAGAGAAATAGTTTCCGGTATTTTTTGCAACGCCGAGACTGAAATTGGCTTGGGAGTAGACTCGTCAAATGTGACAAACGCAAACGATCAAAGTCCATGTTACAGAGAAGCGATGCGGTCTATCAGAGATTTATTGATTCCCAACAATAGATGCGGCCTTGACTTTGACCTACTTATCGCAGCGCTTCTCATTCTAGCTCATAGGCACAAAGAGTGGAGAGAAGGATCTGCAACTATTCCTACACAGATTTTACTCAACGCTGTGTGCGAAATGGCTGGAAAGAGAGTCGAATCAAAATTTGTTTTCGATAGTGCCACGGTCTTGCGCCAATGTGCATTGGCCGAAAACATACAGGCAGCTGCACTTATAGTGGGTGGCAAAAATGGCTTGATTCTGGAGTGTGTTGATCTTATTACCTCCAAGATGGACATCGAAATTAAGGATGCAGAAACGGCTCTGTTTGCCGCAACAGTAAACGAGTTCAAAGACATGATGGACGTGATTCATCAGAACTTTAATCTTGACGAGGAATCTGAATTCACACCGAGCGGTGGTCAGTTTCATCTCCTTTGGCTTCTTGAAGAGCACGTACTGAGCGTGGTGAAGTATGGAGAGTTCGATTCGCCTCGAAACTCAGAAAAACTCGAGCCAGTCTTTGTAGGAAGGCTTTGCTTCCGTGCTTGGTACAGTTTAACCCACCCTACTGATAGAAGTGAATCTGCCAAATGGTTGGAATCTTGGCTGAGAAGCAAGCTTGAACTTTCTGACGGAAAATCATCCAAACGACTAGCTTGTGCAGCACTTGTGCGCGTCTTGTTGTGGGTTGACGAGGCCGGTCAACTTGACTTGGGCGATAGTGACGAAGACTCTATTCTTGCAACACTGCTGGGATTTGATAGTAGATTCATTTCTGAGCTGGCGCAAGCATGCTGTGGCCTTATTCAATCTATCCCACCCCATCTCGCTGACGAAGTCATAACTGGTATGAATCATTTCTCCTTCGAGGCTAGCGGTTCTCTTCTGAATGCATCTTAAAATAAAATTTACGTTAGCTCTAGACTATGGGCTTCTTCACTGAAGAAATCGTCCATGGATATTTTCTGCCGTTTGATTGCACGGCGCTCCTTGAGGACGCTGAACACATCAGTTCCATCACTCTCTTCTCTGCAGAAGGAACAGCAAAATACTACACTAACCACTACGATCGCAGCAAGGACAGGGTATAAAAGGTCTTCAATACCAATGTTGCCATCTGTGACTAAACCGATGTCTGAAACGCGCACTGAAGTTTCAACAGGTTGCTTGCTTTGGAAAAATCCTGGCTGCTGTCCAATTGTTATAGTGACTGGTAATGAAAACCAATCTAGTCTTCCCTGAACTGCAGATGCGCTTCCAAGCGTCGTTCCTGTGTTGGTGTGTGACCAATCTGGGTTTGTTCGTGTGTTGACGAAGCTACTTTGGGGTTGATTCTCTCTAGTATATTCACGTTGATCCGTCCTTGCCAATGCGTAAATGGCAATAATGTCCCCAGCCTTGTAGTCACTAAGATCTAATGTCACTGAAAACGAAGTCTCGGCCGGCAAAAAAATCCCTATAGGGGTCAATTGCGACGGATGCCATCGTGTAACGCCATTCTGTACCGGAGTAAAACTAACATCATCTTCCATTTCTTGAGCTGTTTCACCTTCCATTACTTCGAAGTCTCTCAGAATAGTAAAGAATGAATCCAACTCTTGCTTCGTAGGCTGTGTAAGACAATTAAAGATTTTCTTATCGAGTACATCCCATTTTCCATGCATAATTGCTGTTTCCGTCACAGTGACTGCTCCACCAACCGTCCAGGTTATGTTCACATCTTTCATCAGCACGGATTCGGGTAATGTCATCGCCCTAGCTTCGGGACAGTTCTCGGGCAAACGTGGAGATAATGGAACAATATCGTCACGGAGTTCAACTCCAGCGATCGATCGGATTGATGTCCATGGCTCCACAAGTTCGGTAGCAAGGAGCGACATGCGAAGGTTGCTACCAAGATGCGATGAGTCGTCGAAAAAGAAGTGTGGATCATCGGTTTCAGGGAGGCACAACGTTTCATCCACCTCAAAGCCGGGAAGACACGGTGGATACTCATTACTCGTTGATGCAACGACGCTTACTATGAAGGACCTCAGCGATAAGCTGTCGTAATGACTAGGTTGTTTCGATGCATATTCACCGTCACATTTCTCCAGCCAGATAGGTCCTACCCCAGAGTTAGGCTCATCATTGAGTGTCAAACCAGCAGAAAAGGCCCAATGCTCCAGGGTTGCACCCTTGCAATCACTATCGGTTTGCTCGGCAATAACTTGTTGCGATTTGGGCGGAATAGCTTGCACCGAGTACGGTGATGCCCCACTATTGGTAAAACCTCCACCGAACATACTATACGCCCAACCGATTTCGATCATTGCATCTTCATCCACTGATGCTATTGTCGACGGTTCAGAAGCAGATAGTGACACTTCACTCTCCCAACTCGGTACACCGACCCATCCACTTGGCAACAAAAAGTCATCAACGTGACCATGGAATGCCAAACCCAATTGAATGGCATGCGAGCGAAATAACTCGTTTACCAATTGAGAAGGAAATGCGATCATGCATTCGTTGCTACTGCTCTCAGAAGAAGATAGGGATGATGGATTCTTCCAGTGATCAGGATAGGGGAAATCACATTGGGAAAACGACGACGATGATGATGCTTCAATCTTTGCCGAGTCAGCACCACCGTCGACAGTAGATTGTTGATAACCAGTATATTCAATTTCCAATCGCTGATAAAACCCCGCCACATCTACAATAGGCAATGCAATGATCTTTCGCGTTGCTGCAAGTCTTGCCATCCATTTACGTAGACTATCGTCAATCCCTTGAGATTGTAAGTCAGTTCGACATTTTATTGCAGGATTGAAAGATAAACCTGTTTCTAATGTTGTTGTATCATTCAAAGGCGAGGAAGTTTTTGATGCTGCTGGTGCTGGTGGTACTACCCATGGAGACAATGCCTCACAGGCAGCACAATCCAATAACAGTTTCAATGTTTCATAAATCGACGACGGGCCAAGTATGTCCATTTGTTTTGGTGTATCAATTCCGCTGAGTAAGAGAACTTCTGGCAAAAATTGAGATTGATCAACAGGGTCGGAGATGCGATCATGAATGGTAACAATGGGCGTATAGCATGGCAAATTTGCCTTGTTCTCTTGGAACTTATCAGTGTTTACAGGACAGCCAGAATCAGACTGTGATAGTATTGGATAGACGTCAGTAGCATCTTGTACAGTGACTAGATTTGATCCATATTGTCCCTCGAGATAATTTAACTTCTCAAAGAAGGAGAATAGCATTTGTTCAGCGACGTTGTTGTTGGGTTCCTTATTCGTTTGGTCTCGTCGTTGTCGATTTTTGCTGTGCTCTTGCGCTTCATTGTAATAAGGGATTTTGGCACTTGATACACCAATGGACGCTGCTGCCAACACCAATACCACCATAGCAAAGCATAGACTCGTTTTTCTTCGCCTCTTGAATGTCGGGTGCCTATAACAGGCAGCTCCAAACGTTTCCATGGTCATTATGAGAACAATATTAAGTTTACGACCACTTCAAAGATTTATCTCTCCAACATGTTAGTACACCAAAAGAAGAATGCTTAGCTCGATGATAAAAGAGGTCGTGAAACAACTGCTACATTACGCTCCTTTGCTGTAAATTGCAACGCGGTCGCGTCTTCCGTCTTCTACCATACATACCTCTTCGACCTCTCTTCGACCCACGCCCCAACTTGGCCCGTTTCCGGCCCTAATTTGGCCCGTTTCCGCCCCAAATTT
>JALLBH010000703.1:0-13487 GCA_036940005.1 Skeletonema menzelii
TATATATTATGACAATGAGAAGAAGTCAAGATTGATGTATCAACATACCTACTTCTTTTAATAAACCTGCCTCTACGGTGCTACAGCTTGCTCCAGTTTCTCTTGAAGTAACAACTTTTCAACGATAGGAACATGCTCGCACTCCACATTCACTATTTTCATTGTCTTACGGGGGGGCTGTTCCTCTAAAAGTATCAGCTGCTGTTATAGTCATATAATCATTTCCGTCAAAGTGACGAATCCATCAAGAATGCCTGCGCAGTTGATTGCTGGGTAAACTTATCTCCAATATTTCCATCATAATATTTCTGATTTCTGATAACTATCTCAGAGTTAACTATGATCAGCATTCTCTGAAGTTATAATTTGATCTTTTCCGTTTCTGTAATGTTGTACCACATGTTGTCTGGACGCATCGACCCTTTGGCCTTGAGATTGTTGACAATGCGCACCAAGATCTTTTCTCTTTTGTTAATATTCATCTTCATTCATGTCTCGAGCAAATAATACTCTCTAGCTCGCTCAATATTAACTGTTTACCCAGATCGGATGGATTTAATCGCTTCAAAAGATGATTTAGAGGCGATTTAACTTGAACGATCCGGGTAGCCGATCACTGCCTGAGGTACTCGCATGTTGAAGTGGCGACATGGTGCTTATTTCAGATACATCACATCGATCGCCGTCGCGAAGGAGTTATCGAAGTGGAATAGGGTGTCGATACATCTCGTTGGCCACGGATATCTCATGTAAATTATTATTTACAAATGGTATGTGCGATTGGGACCATCGATGAAGAAATTGACCTTGAAAGCGTTGACACGATGTCTACCTCTTAGATTTCCACCACCCTCGTCATTGCAGCAGAAAATACTCTCTATCTCGCTCAACATTGAGTTTCATCCCGGATCGGATGGACTTAATCGCTTCTAAAGACGTATTAGAGGCGATTTAACTTGATCGATCCGGAATTTGGACCCCTTCCTGAGGTACTAGCGTGCGACGAAGTAGCGTCATGGTTCAATGGTATTTTGTGTTTTTTTGTAGTTGAGTGTCTAACAAAATCCATGTCGAGATAGATAGCATTCAAAGGTACTTGTAGGTAACATATACTTCCAAGGAGAAATGGTAAAACGCTAAGTGAGCTTAAGAAGCCTCTGGACCAGTGTGGAGGGTGTTCCTCTCAGCTACTTCGGTAGGAATCAGTATTGATTTTCCGCACATCAAATCTCCATCACCCTCATCATCCTCCTCCTCTCAAGAGATACCGGCCAAGCAAGGAACAGTATCGGCCTTCTGCTGCCTTTCGGCAATCTACACTCCTTTGACAGAGCATGTCCTTCCTCGATTACTTATGTCTATTAATTAGATGATATTATGATGTTGCCCAATCTCGATAGAATAATAGCGCTACTAGTCATCCTGTTCGCTGAAAACTACTCCTGTGCATTTTCACCTTCAAGTCGACGTCTTGGTCGACTGTTACGGCCCTGTACTTCTAATGACGAGCATTTTTGCCTTTCAGCAAAGGTAAACCCCGATCAAGACCGCGAGGGATCCCTTGCAGCCGCAACAAAGGCACTCGGCAAAGTGCCGTATGGTGAGACGTCTCGAAAGTATCGCCGTACTGTCTTCAAACACGACGATTGGGTGAATCATAGGTAAGCTGTTGTGTCACATGGATAATTGATCGATAGGTTGACGATAGTTGTTACATACTACATACCTTATGCTTCTAATAATGGATGTTGCCTATCCCTAATCTGCAATCAGGCAATCGAATTCAAAAGTGTTTGACAATTTACAGTCGATGTTCTTCTCAGGCGTTGTGAGACAGCTTCGACCACAGGTTGGGGCAGTCACAGGTGTCGCGGCAGCTGTTATGGGCTGGAATATAGGTGTAGTCCACCTCGCAGCATCAAACAATATTTGGCTTCCCATCTTAACGCTTCCGACTGTTCCATTCACCTTGTCTTCTCCAGCCTTAGGATTGCTACTAGTGTTTCGGACGAATGCTGCTTACACAAGATGGATGGCTGCTAGAGATAGCTGGGCAAGGATGGCAGCACATTCAAAGAATCTTGTGAGAATGGGGAGCATTTTTTCATCAGACCAATCTGCCGTGAAGGACTTAGCAGATGCTTCTTGGCTTTATTGTCGAACTGTCATGAACAAGTTATCGTCTCCAGATGAGGACGAAGAAGAATACAAGAAGGAGGTTGAAGAGCGTTACCAAGATTCTTCAGTAGGGACACGTGTCATCAAATCAAAGGACAGAGTTATGGCTGCATGGAGGCAGCTGTCTCTTCAACTGCATTCACTTCCAGCGTCGGACCCCAAAGCTTTGATAGAAACGGACAAATCTATCATAATATTGGGAGAGTGCACTTCCATTTGTGAAAAGATTTACTCTAGCCCGGTCCCTTTGGTCTACACGCGACATACTGCTCGCTTCTTGTAAGTACTCAATGTATTGGTGTCGTTGTTGTTTCGCCAAATTACTCACAACTCTTTTCACTTCAGATCTCTTTGGGCGCTGACATTGCCGTGTGCTTTGTATCAACAATTTGCAGCAGTAAATCAGGTGTGGGCAACTTTGCCAGCAAGCAGCATTTTGGCTTTCTTTCTTTTTGGAGTGGACGAACTGGCAATGCAACTTGAGGAACCTTTCTCCATTCTGCCAATGAAATACTTTTGTCAGGATATTTTGAAATCTGCAGAGATCCTGACAGAAATTGCAGAAGAACAAGAGCAATAAGTGACTTTAGATATGAACTTGCTTCCTATACGAGGTTTAACTAAGTTGCATTTTCCTCTTCATGCTGATTCATCTTTTGTAGTGGATTTGACAACGCCAACTGCAACAGTTTGCTTCATATCTCTGATAGTAAACCGGCCAAGCGGTGGATATTCAGCGAACGGCTCGACGCAAAGTGGTTTCGACGGCTCCAATGTGACGATGGCAGCATCACCATTTTGGATAAATTCAGGATTCTCTTCCACAATTTTTCCTGTTTGTCGATTAAGCTTTTGTTTGATGCTTGTAAAGGTACATGCTACGTGAGCAGTGTGGCAGTCGATGACTGGACAGTAGCCTACGTAGATTTTGCCAGGATGGTTCATTACAACGATTTGTGCTTCAAAGCTCGTTACTGCTTTGGCTGGGTTGTCATCCGCATCTGAGGCAACATCTCCTCGGCGGATATCTTTCAGGGCTACGTTCTTGACATTGAAGCCAACGTTGGTGCCGGGGCCTACCTCATCTAATGACTCGTGATGAACTTCACACGATTTGACTTCAGCTGTAATCCCTGACGGTGCAAACTGTGCAGTAATACCTGGTCTCATTATGCCCGTTTCTACCCTCCCTACAGGTACCGTTCCAATTCCTCCAATTTTGTAAACGTCCTGAATAGGAATGCGAAGTGATTTGTCAGCAGGACGTTTTGGTGCACTGACTTTATCAAGTGCTTCGAGAAGAGTCGGGCCATCGTACCAGGACATGTTTGATGATTTTTCTGTGATATTATCACCCTCCCAGCCACTGATAGGAACAAACGTAACTTTGGCAGGTTTATATCCAACTCTCTTCAAATATGTTGCGACTTCGCTCTTGACATCTTCATATCGTGATTGACTGTAATTGACCGACTTGTCATCCATTTTATTCACTGCAACAACCATTTGCTTGACGCCAAGTGTAAACGCGAGAAGGGCGTGTTCACGAGTTTGGCCATTTCTAGAGATGCCCTCTTCAAATCCACCATGAGATGCATCAACTACTAGCATGGCTACATCTGCCTGTGATGTGCCAGTGATTGTGTTCTTAATAAAGTCTCTGTGGCCAGGAGCATCGATTATTGTAAATTCATACTGCTTCGTTGCAAATTTCCAGAGTGAGATATCAATGGTAATTCCACGCTCCCGCTCTGCTTTGAGATTATCCAGCACCCATGCAAATTTTTGTGTTGGTTTGCCTACTTCGTTTGCTTCCTTCTCGTATTTAGCAATCGTCTCTTGATCGACGCCGCCACACTTGTAGATCAAATTACCTGCAGTAGTCGACTTTCCTGCATCGACATGCCCGATTACTACCAGGGAAACGCGAGTCTTTTCCTTTGGCATGGTTGATTTTCTATCGTACTGTCCCTGTTGCTGTTGTCGGTGCGATGCGTCCGTGCGAGGTTCTCTATTGTCTTTACCATACTCTGGCGACGCATGACGGACGCCGCTTGCAAACCGTCCATTTTTCGTGGCGCTTGCGTACAAAAGTACCATAAGTAAGTAAGTAGGCTGTGGCTATCCATTATTATCTTCATCACCAATACTTAATCCATCCATCAACATCAACATGGGGAAAGCTAGTAGAGCAGGGAGAGCGAAGACTCCAGCTAAGGCTGTGTCTTCTCGACTAGTAAAGCATGCACCTCTAACAACGTCTGGCGCTAAAATTCTCGCCAGCACCAAATCACAAACTACTGGAGAGAATGAGGCACTAAGTAGAGGACAGCGAAAGCGTCTGGCAAAGCGGGAACAATTTCTGAAGCGAGAGAGGATGGTAATGTCATCGCTGCGGCTGAAGAAGTTAGAAGAGCAGAAGGGTAAGCTTGATGGTCTCGATGCCATAAAGGAGGCATTGACATCAACAACGTCTACTGCAAAGGACGCACAATCATCAACGCATCATGCAATCAATCAATTATCATCTCAAACAGTGAAGGCAAAGAAGAATTTAGCCAACTCAGAGATTGGACACATGGGACTTGTATTAGAGCATCCATCTTTTCAAGAGAACCCGTTCGCAGCTATACAGCAGCATCTACGTAACTCGTTGGAATCTGATGCTGAGATGCTGAAAGAAGAGAGTTTAAAGCGCGAAAAGGAGGATAAGTTAATAGAACATAAGAAGAAGGAAGAGAAGAAGGAGAAAATACGTGATATTAGGTTCGCTAGAAGAATGGGCAGTAAGAAATTCAAGTCAAATCGAGCTAAGAGGTTATGAACAAAGCAAGGTAAGGACTCATTTTGTTTTGATTGACGCTGAAAACAAGCACCATTACTAGGCCTTCGACCTCAAACAGTGGTTAGAAAGTTTTCCTTTCGGTGCAAAAGCAAACAACGATTTTTTAGTACGTGCGAACGTGAGGTCGGCGCAGACAATGCGCTCCTTATAACAAATCGCTGGCTCATTCTCTAAAGGGAGAGGGAATCACTTTTGTGATGTGATTCACTCTGGGAGGTTATCTGAGCGACATCTTTATTATTACCTTGCTTGATGAATTGCTAATATCAAGTTCCTTTTCGCTTTCAAACTATAGATTTGCATCCAAATTGTTGTAATGAGTTGTATCGCAGTACAGTATTGTTAATAATTAGCTTGACAAATTATTATCTACCGGCAATTTTCTTTTACGTTTGTGGTCAGGGGCATGAAAGTTTTCTCTGTCGTAAAACGATCGAAGTAGCGAGATGGCTTCGTTTTCCAAAATGCCACCATATATCGGGAATCCGTGGTGTTTTGCAGAAGGAAGAGCCTCTGGTTTGTGAAGATGCAGTAATGACCCGCAACCACCAAATCTATCATTTTTGCAACCAAAGAAAACCCTTGAAAATCCCATCATTGATAATGCTGCGGCACACTAAACATCTATAATTAGGTAACATGGTACATTATTTGTTCATAGAAGAAACGCATTTTTTTGGCACAAGCAGAACTTACCATAATACAAGGCTCACATGTAACATACAGATCACATTTGGAGAATATATCTTTGTCATACATTCTGCCACTCCCCCATCCAAATCTATTCTTCCAGTGACTCGCGCACGATGGCACATTTATCCACTTGTCTCCGTCCCTTTCTTTCCCTAAAGTGTTATCATTCGGGATCTTACCATGGGCTGATTTTTGAATAACATCCGCAGGCAACTTCATTTGATCTGAAGATCGCCCTTTTGTGAGCATTCGGTCAATTGCAACCATCTCGGCGTGACGGGTTGCATCTCTGGTTGCATTGACTTGATTGGCGCCATGCGATAATATCACAGATGGTGATGATGTTAGGTATTGATGTTCACCCGTTTCGTATTCATCATTATTAGATTCTAGACCATCGTACTGCATGAAAATAGGTGATAATGATGGATCGATATCATGAGCATCACGCAACACAATTACACATCCAACCGGGACTTCTCCTATGTCAAGTGCTTCTTTTGCAACGCGTAGAGCTTGTGCCATGAAGTATTTCTCCATCACTAGATTGCGAACGACGTCAGCACTGTCTGAGGACATTCTGCTTTTTGGAGAGTGGCAAACAACATTCAGACGAGACAAATATCTAAACAAGCCTTGCTCTGATAGTAAGCAGGGTTGCGATAATCAGGGGTGCATATCAAAGAGGATAATAATATTCATCATCATGGCTGGGGGCTGGGTACCATATTAGTTAGTAGGAAGGAGGTTTCATTATTAATTCCAACGTGAAAAAATCACTGTGACAAAAAACTCTACAAAAGGCAAAAGGTATGTAGGTAGCAAAGGCCCTCACAACATAACAATTGAGACTCAAATAATGGAATATCATAATATTGCATGTAGCGTTATCAATATATATCAAAAGGAAGCTTTTCATGTCGCAATAAGCGAACTAGGAAAGAAAATATCTTCGACTGAAGACAACTCCAATCGTAATAAGTACGCCACAGCCTCGTAGGTGACCTGATGATGGCCGATTTGGGATGGCCGCCAGCATCAAATCTTGCGTCTCTATGGCATGTAACTCTGCCAATACATCATTGAGAAGCTGCTAGTGGCCCATTATATGCGGAACGGATAGTAGGGAAGGAAATATCTTCGTCGCAAGCCAACGTCACTTCTGATACAACCTCGTAGCTGGTACAATAAGGTCTGATTAGAGACTACCCTGCTCAGGCTAATTTTGTGCATTCAATTTGTTCTCATGTGACACTATTTTCGTTGATTTCTGTTTTATGAATTATTTTGTAGTTTAATTTGTTACACTGTTTTGCTCCTCAGGTTGCTTTTTGCACTTTTGTGCATTGAACAAAAGTTTGTATACGACTGTGCCCTTAGAGTTTTTTGCTACTGCTGCTGGGTCGGCTCAAAAGTAGGAGACACTGTTGGTGATGTTGTCGGTGAAAAGGTCGGCGACGATGTTGGAGTTATCGTCGGGCCAAATGTTGGCGTCTCAGTTGGAGTCACAGTTGGAGTCATCGTCGGGCTAGATGTTGGAGAAATTGTCGGCGTCATCGTCGGCTCGATCGTCGGTTCTATCGTTGGCGAAAGCGTAGGCTAATATGTTGTTTTGGATGATGCAAAAAAAAGTTAGTCTAGTGTGCACTATTCAGAACATTTGATAATAAGAGACAGTTGCACATTACTTACGCTCAAGGTTGGGTACTCAGTTGGTGATATCGTTGGGGATAGTGTGGGTGATATCGTTGGGTATAAGGTCCTGTGATTTATATAGATACACGTAATATGGTGTATGATGTGAGCGATGATTCAAACATAAAAAGATATGTTAATTCAATTTACTTACGGCTGTGGTAGAGTTGGCGAAAGGGTCGGATACAGTGTTGGCGACAGTGTCCTGCAAGCAAAAACGAAACTCAATCTTGTTAGCTTTTGTGAGCTGAAAATGATGGCGTTCGAAAAAGGTCAATACTTACGGATCTGGTGCAGTTGGAGACAATGTTGGCTGTGGCAAGAAAAGGAATTATTAAAAGGGTGGGCTTGTTGTTGTGATTATCATAGACTACTCCATGCTACTTTTACTCACATATAAAGTAGGATCCTGGGTGGGAGACAGTGTCGGAAAAAGTGTGGGATTCACTGTCTGTTATGTGCAAGGAATATGATCAAATATTTTTTGAGTGATACGAACATGGAAGATGCAAATAAAACGGAATTTTACGAATGACTCACTGGAGATCTTGTTGGATAGTACGTGGGATCAACTCTAAAGAAGGTAGGAAAAGAATTATTAAGTCAGCGAAGCAACGGTACAAAGGGTTATGTCAAGGTCAAGAAGTAACTCACGTTGGATAATATGTGGGATAGAATGTTGGTTTGTAGGTCGGTTCGCACGTGCAGACCTTCACCTTTCCACCCCAACTCCATGATGATCCAGTCCAGCTCCACAATGATCCACTTCCTTCTACAGGATCAGGATCAATGTACGTACATTGACACCCAGCCCAATTGTTGCTACCCGACCTCCCGCCTCCCCCAGACCACCAATCCCTAGTTCTTTCGCCAACAGACCACCAATCCCTAGGCTTGCCACCAACAGGCTTCCATCGATCAGACTCCCAGCCATCAGATTTCCAGCCTCCAGGTTTTCCACCAGACCTACTACCTCCCGGTCTGCGACTGTCAGACCATCGATTGTTATTCCATCCTCCACTAGGCTTCCCAGTGCGTCTATCATACCAATCCGATTTTCCCCTTCCACTTCCCACCTGTTGGTGCAATTTCAGCTCCAGGTTACCTAGAAATGTTTTGGCTTGCGATGTGTAATTTTCTTTCCCTCCTTGATTTATTCTCTTCATCTTCTTTTCTGTCCTTTTCTCAAGTCTTGCTCTTATCATTTGCTCTTTCAATGGATTCTTCGTCTTCATTCTTGTAGTTTGCCCAGCCGTTTTCGTTACCATTGTATATCCAGAACTAGTTTGTGGCTGATTAACAGAAGCAGATGTTCTTTTCATCTTTACTCTCTTTTGAGCATTTCGAAGACCGGTTCTTGTCTTCTTTTCTTTATTTGTAGCTAGTTGTCGATCTCCTCTTCTTTGAGACGATGACTCACTCTGACCTTTCAAGAGTAGATATTGATTCTTCGACCGCAGTTTGTCTTTACCAAACCCATGCTGTAATACTCTTGGTTCATGAATATCTTCTCTATTTAATTTTTCAGTGCTCTCCAAGGCACTGACGTCAGTTAAGGGGCTCATCCCACTCAGGATGAATGAGGACACTACAGCTACAGCGTAGGAGAGTGATACCTGAGGCCTCCTCTTGCCGCCTCTTCTTCTTCTAGACTTCATCATTGCAAATATGCAGTGGTATGATAGGTATGGTATAGGGTTGTCGGTTCATATATAGTTACTCTCTTTCTAGTTGCTTCGAGTAGAGGTGCGCTCAGAAACTTTTTTGGTGGCCAAATTTGTGAGCCACAAGAAAGAAGCAAAAGCAAGAAACCAAAAAATCTTCCCCCCAATCCCCCATCTGGCTGGTGGGCAGCGCCATCGATGGCTTCCAGCCCAGATTCACTCATCATCTTCTACATAACTCAACTGAGTCACCTCCTACTACTACTTACAATACACCGGCAATACTTGAACTGCAGAAGATAGCGCCAAATTGCCCCGACTACCCCCACTCCCTACTTATCCTTCACACCAGTATTATGGCGTTACAAATTCGAGGGTTTGAATTGATTTTGACGATCTGGAGCGTTGTCATTACAGGAGCTGTAGCCGACAGAACGATGAAGATGAATATACAACAATCGATGAAAAATGTGGTAACTCGTAGCGGTAGAACTTGGCACCTTGAAGCATGTTTTTGCTTGCATAGTAATCCTTCGATTCTCAACAGACGAATACTTAATTTCAAGTCGTTCACTTCAATAGCTGCAAATAACAGCGACACCCACCCTCAGCAGAAAGCAACTTTCTATGAAAGAATAAATCAACCAAGACATATATTAGCTCCGATGGTGGCACAGTCTGACTTACCTTTCCGCCTCATGTGCGAACAGCTGTATAACGTTGATTTATCATACACACAAATGATTCATGCTCACAATTTTGCAGAGAGCGGCGGAGATACTTTTCGTAGAAACCATTTAGATGTTTATGATGAAAGCCTCGTTCGAGATGTGCTGCTAGGAAGTGCGGATAGCAAAGCATTAATTTTTACTCAGTCACAACGAAATGCTCTAGAAGGATTGAGTAAGAGTGACATTGAAGCATCGAGGCAAAGAATAATAAGTGCGTTGCAAACAAAGAACAATTCGCTGGAGACAGCATTATTTGAAGTGAAACCATGTGTTGTGCAAATTGCTGCGCATGATCCAAATGTGGCTGCCAGGGCTGCAGAAATAATTCTAGAAAGGAGCAACGGACAATGCCTTGCAATTGATCTAAATTTAGGTTGCCCACAGGCTATTGCACGTAAAGGTAGGTATGGATCCTACCTGCATGACGAGACCCCACAAGCCGCTTATGATGTGCTGACAAAATTACGAAGTACTTTACCGAAAGAAGTTGGCGTCACAGCTAAGATAAGGTTGCCTCCAACTGAAGCTGATGCGCAAGAAGGAAAGCTAGGACATGAATTCCGTTTCATAAAACCGGTAACAATTGAGGAAAGAGTGCGACGTTTGATCGATTGCGGAGTAGATTTAATCACGGTTCATGGGCGGACTCGATTTGAAAACAAGGTAGCTGTTGGACCCGCAAACTGGGATGGGGTTCACGCAGCAGTAGCAACAGCAAGAGAATACAGTGGCGATGCCAACTACCCTATCATATCGAATGGTGGAATAGAATACTTCAGTGATGTGCAAAAGTGCTTCGAAGAGACATCGTGCTCTGGAGTTATGAGTTCAGAATCTTTGTTGGAAAATCCCGGTATCTTCGACCAACAAAATGTTGCCAGTGGGAGAGATATACTAGACCGACAACTTCAATATGCGGATATATATTTAGATTACTGCACTATCATCCCACCACTCCCGGGTTCGCTTGGTATCAAAGGCGGATCTTTCAATGTTGCCAGATCACACGTGTTCAAGATACTTCACCGGTACTTGGAAGAACAACCCGACTTACGATCTTGGCTTGGGAATCAAGAGTTGCAAACCATTCAACAAGCAAGAGATCTTTTATGTGAGCTTAGGTCAAGATATTCTTCATTGGACGAGGAGCACCTAAAGGTGAAGAACAGTTGGAAAGACGACAGTAGTTGGTATCGTCGCCATAGACAATCTAATGTTTCAGCTGCCGAAAATACACAGCCAGTATCACTGGATGAGAGAAAGAAACTTGCCAAGTTGCGCATACAAGCGTTGCGAGAGCAACGATTGTCGAAAGCGTAGGTGCTAACTACTTACACGGCTCAAGTTATGACTGCATTGGGCGGTATAACTCGACCATCTTTTGCATCGACTTGGGAATAGTGCTGATCTTCCCACCCTCTCGTCGTCATCTTACAGCTCCCGTAAGCAAAGTACAGCATTACTGCAACGCTTGCGTAGATGACGAGGAAACCAATACCGAAAATACTGAGCTGTGAAATCAAAAAGTAATTGACGAACATCCCGAGACACTGTTTTGGATACATAGGTGAAGGAAAATGTTAGTCCAAGGTTTCACATGTAGTTAGCAATGTGACATTAGTGCTTTGTTGTACTCACCGGCACATATGGAACCAGTGGTGTTGTGAAATACTTCTCATGTATGTAAAGTTGACTGTTTCCAAAGCTCGTCGGCGGGCACGTCCGCGAGATTTTCCAAGCGATGTAAATTGATAAAGGGGTTAATGTCCAACCAATGTGCCCTACGTGAGACAAAATCATGCAAGTGATGAAGGAAGATAAGTTAAACAAAGCCAGTAACTTTTCCAGGCGGTGATTTACCGATTCGCGCCTCATGACCACTAGACTGCAGTTTGTGATTGTAAATGCCACCAAAATACCTGCAGAGACAAAGTCATCAAGCATTGAAAAGGGGACAAATGTTGCAAATAGTGTCATCAAAACTCCTGCAAATAGTGCTCCATTCTTTATTTCCCCAAACCATTCTGGTATTAAACCATCATTTGCCATGGCAAATTGTAACCTAGGTTGAATGATGATAGATATGAGAACTACAACAGGAAGTGTGACTACTTCACCAGCTGCTGTCAATTGTGCTGCCCATTCTACATTGTTCGATTTGAACGCTTCAGGGAAGCCACTTTCGGGACTAATGTCTGTATAGTATTGCATTCCAACGAGAGAAATCGCCGCGGCAATGTAAAGAAATGTCACGATGCACAAAGTTGTCACAATTGATAGCGGCAGATTCCGCTCTGGATTTATGGCTTCACCTGCAACACAACAGACTGCATCAAACCCAAGATATCCAAAGAACGACGAAATACTCCCACGAAGTATTCCGGCAGCTCCAAACTCGGGCGGAACGAGAGGCGTCATATTAGCTGGATTGAACAGGATGAAGCCACCAACTGTCATAAATATGACAAGAAATACTTTTATCCAAGTAAAGAAATCGGTCACGAGTTTGGATTCCTTAACTCCCCATAACACTAGCAAGGTTGTGATAATTGAAACCAAACACGCCATTGGATTGATTCCGTATCCAGGTTGCAATATCGAGATGAATTCTTCGCTCACAGAGAGCTCTACACGCAGCCATTCGACAACTTTATCTCCCCACGAGCGAGCGACAGCACTTCCAGACAATAGAAACTCTAGAGTAAGCATAAACGCTGTAATGAATGCCGGAAGTTCCCCCAGTGCCACAAAGGCATATGCATAACTAGATCCAGCAGAAGGTATTCTGCCGCTAAGTTCAGCATAGCAGCATCCGCTCAAAAGTGCCGCAATTCCAGATACGATCCATGAGATGAAAGTTGCAGGACCTGCGTAGGAATGAGCTATGAGACCATTTAACACGAATATACCACTGCCAATTGTGCCACCTACACCAATTGAGACAAGATCGAATAACGAGAGATGACGTGACGGAAGAGAATCATGTATATTGTGAGTTTGAGTCTGTTGATGCTGCTGTGATTGTTCTTCTGCTTCTTCTTGATCATCATCATCTGGATATTCGAGAGAAAATGCATCGGCAGCTGTTGTATCTTCCTGTTGTGTTTTCGACGATCTTTGATGCAACTCTACTTCCAATGTATTGATTTGCTGGCCACAATCTTCTTGTAGTACCACCCATAGTGGCTTCTTTAGCCATGGGCGCATTTCGACTAGGGTTGTCTGCAGTAAATATACAGTAGGTGTTTCCACGGCTCAACTGAGCGAAATGGCGGGGTTGTGGGTAGGGTTGCAGGTTTTTAGTTGGTAAGTACTTAGGAGTATATATCATGGTACTCCTAGTTTGTGAAATACTCACGAGCGTAAATATGATTGCTACACCAAACACACCCTAATAGATAGACCCTTCCGCCTTCCGCGTCCAGCCCTCTCTCTCTCTCTCTAGAGAGAGAGGCCTTCGTACGTAGCTTGTGTGTCAAATTTGTGTTGTTTGTGGTTGATGATGCTAATTGGGACTCCTTGCTTATAATCTCCACTGGGTGCTGAATAAAAGAAATAAGAGCCAATTTGAGCACCTAGATAGCTCCGAATCTGACTACTATTATGTGTGTAGCGACGTCAATACAAGCCTGAGCCGTTGCTAGTGGTTCATTATAGTTGGTAACGATAGCATAGAAGGAA
>JALLBH010000704.1:0-13468 GCA_036940005.1 Skeletonema menzelii
TCGCACGCTGTTTCTCATAGTCGTCTGGGCCGCTAGAGTCATGTAAGATGACTACTGCTGGAAGAACCTCATTTGCATTATCATCTACTACTGTAGAAGTAGACTTTGGAGTGGAAAGAAATCCTTGCAACAGCACTCCGTCAGAATCGGTGTAGTTTTGGGCGACTACGTTGATGGGGTAGTTCATTTTGGCTTCTTTGCTGGCGAATGCGTTTGATGATAATGATAACGCCATCATGGCTGTGCCGATGACATTATATGCTGTTGTGAACTTCATGGTACTGTTATGATGCTGGCTATGATCTGAGAGGTATTTTGAGAAGTGAGCGTAGCGAACTGAGCTTTAAGGTAGATGACACAATAGGTTTCAACTTAGGTTAGAGCGTTGTTCGGTCAGTACTTGAACGGAGAGCAATAAGATTCTTGATGGATCTACAGCTTTCGTCATCGGAGATGACCAGTCATCGATGAAAGACTTCTTAGCTAAGTAGATATGAAAAATAGCGTCACATCAGATTCGGGGGATGATTAGGGAGGGATTGTTCAATGCCCTCATCTCTAAACTTCGAGTGAGTCTCCTTCTTACCGCTCTCTCCTGCTCTTATTCTCTTTGTGTATCGATGGAGCTATTGTCTCAAATAGATATCTAAGCCATGCCCGGCCGTCTCAGACTTCCCTCGCCACCCTCCAACACCCTCCAACGAGTACTGGAGCGCTTATCTCTCTAGAGCTCGTCGTGATTCATTTTTTATGTACTTACCAGTAACGACACGCTCTGCGTCATACATTTGTTCTGTTACATGAATTCACGAATGTTTCACGTCTGTTTCACGTGACTCCTATTAATTCTCACCTCCACCGACCGCCAACCGCCACCGCGGCAAGCGGCAACCTTCATAACAAAAGTCTGTAGTGATAAGCATACTCTAA
Organism: Skeletonema menzelii; assembly: GCA_036940005.1. Classification (NCBI taxonomy): domain Eukaryota; phylum Bacillariophyta; class Thalassiosirophyceae; order Thalassiosirales; family Thalassiosiraceae; genus Skeletonema; species Skeletonema menzelii. Next base: position 931 of record JALLBH010000704.1, read on the forward strand.
ATAGAGACACTCCGACAGCGCCCAAATATGGCTATACGATTTATGCAAAGCCTAAGTGCGTCGAGGCGACATTTCAAAATCTTGATGCGGATGCTACCGTATCTCTTGTTCTTTGTCCAAAGAGCAACTTCCATGGCCTTATTGCCATCCAAAAGTCCGCAAACAATACAAAATATCAATGATATAATCAGCTCACCTCATATAGGATATGTCAAAGATCCGTCCAATAAAGTAGAAGTGTTCGTAATCGGTACATCTCATGTGAAATGCAGCTCCGCAGTTGAAGTTACACAACTTATTACAAATGTCCATCCTGATGGAGTCGTTCTGGAGCTGGACCCAGAGCGGGTCTTACGTTTGACCAAGCAGTACTATGGATTCGATGCAGACGGTAATTTACATTTTCAAAAAGTTGCTGCATCAGAGCAAACAATACCAATAAGTAATAGTAGTAAAGGAGGAAAAGAATTGCTGTACGGATCAGACTTTGTAGCGGCAGTAACTACATGTCAAGAAATGGACATTCCTTTGTTTTTGGGAGATGAATATGCGAAAGAGACGCAACAACGTTTAATGAACCAATTGTTTCGTGTTGAGGCTTATTCTCCCATACCTTTGGTAACTTCGTTGTTGCCGGATATTACATCGAAGGCAAGAGCAGATATCGCAACAACAACAACAACATCACGAATCAGTCTTATGAATACATTTCGAATGGATCCCAAGAAGTTGACTCCGCTTGCTGTGTCTAGTTCACCTCCGTTAATGCTAGCAGCACTTGCGCTCCTTGTACAAAACAATGAAGCTGCTGCATCCATCGCTTATAGCAGCAGCAGTAGTGGTATTCTCAAAGAAGTGTTAAACGTCTTGGAGACGTCCATATCCATTGTAATATCATTCTTTGCATCATGCTTCTTGTTCAACACTGTCATCGTGGAACGGGATGAGATATTGGCAGATAGCACGATTCGAGCACGGGATGTATTGCGCTCATTGAAGAATGAAACTTTTATTCGTAAGCGATGGGAGTTTAGTGTCAATTCAAGTATGAATCCGAATGAGAAGAAAACGACGTCGTTTGATGCAAAGACAGAACTTCCATTATTCACACTGAAAACACCTCTGATTCAAGGAAAGAGGCGCAATCTCAATTTGTTCGAACCACGGTGGCTGAAAATGATTGACTCGATAATAAGAGAGGATTGTACGTCTTCATCTTCTACCTCGCCGCCTCAGTTTGGTTGTGTAAGATGCACGAATAAATTCTACAGTGCCGCTTCTATCAACGGTCTTGAAGGGAGATATGCTGACATAATATTTGAGAGGAGAGGGACACTTGCATCTATTGTTGAATTGAAAGAAGGCAAACGGCCAATTTCTGGCGATAGAAAGATAGGTGTGACAATTGAAGGTGTAGATGAATTCACCATCGATGACGAGTCAAGTTCTATTTCCGTGACAAATGACGGTTATATGATTGCGAAAAAGTGGGATAGCAATGATCTCAGCAAGCCTATTCAAATTGATGATGAATACGTAAAAGTTGTTGTCGTTGTAGGACTTCTTCATGGAAATGGTGTTGTAAAGCTGCTCTCGACTTAAATAATAGACTAGAAACGACGCCATACAACACAAATAATCACTATTATATATTTAGGGCGCAAACCTTACACAAGTAGAGGCGACCTTCTATCAGTAAGCTCTAAGCTCATCAACCCCAGTGAATTTGACTCAATTTTGTGCCAGGGCCTACTCTGTCGTCATAATTCTTCGCCCCCTCCAGAGTACGGCAATCGCCACTAGCATCACATTCTATCAGTGGTTTCCAGTTGCCTCCTCCCAATTCCTCAAACGCTCTGCTCCATTCAACTTCGTTTCTTAGATTCAGGGGTTGATAAGCCTCAATAATCTTCACCAATGGATTGACCATGTGCTTTACGAAGAGTTCGTCAAAACCTTCTGGCCGACTTAACTTTTGCATCAACCTCGATGCGTTCTCCGAAATCTCTTTCGCTTCTGCTTGATGGCTCTCAGCCCAATCAAGCTTCCCCATCAAATCTGAAAGGTCTTCCTTAACAGGGACATAGTGTACCCAAGGCAACATGTCGTCATGTATATAGTCCTTGGCAACAGTCTCGTGATGGAACAGGAGCCCAGCCATCTTGAGTTTATCCGTTGTGCCTGTCCATGTAGTACCTCCACCTCCGCCAAAATCAATGTGATACTTAAACTTTGCGAGTTCACCCTTTTCAATGCGATCACCAATACCTGGAAAGCCAGCCTCCTCCCAGCCTTTAGCCTTGAGTTTGCCATGAGGGAACTTCATGTTCAGTTTGGGCATGGTATTTGTGCGACGTGCCTCAATTTCGGCATCTGCAGTCAACACAGCACCTTGCCAACGTGGGAGAAGCTTTGAAAAGTTCTGCTTCAGCACTTCAGTAGTAGCTTCCATTGGATCAACATTTGAATCTGTTTCTTCTTGATAATATTTCTCAAACTGGGGTCTCTCATGTGCTTTCTGAATGGAAATGAAATTGAAGTCAGTTCCTCTCCACACAAGCTGGGGAGTAAGTTCCTCCCATGCGTAAGTAGACCATTCTGGATTGATATGGAAAAAGGGACAGACCTCTTTTCTTGTTGCCCAGCGTAACATACAAGTCAAATGTTCTCCAGGCATCGGAAAGCCCATCATATTCGGGAACAGTGGATTGGAAAATAAGGAACCGAAAGCCAAGATAGGTGCGGCAGAGAGCAAACTATTGAAACAAGGTGCGTTCTTATTCTTCGCCACGCACGGCCTGTGGGGCATCACGTCTGGGTAGTCACCCGCTTCAATCGCCAACACAAGCTCAGAGCTGTCTGGTGTGAAGCGATCTGGGAAAGAAGCTCTCAAGATCATGGTCAATTGTTTGATTGCGTAGTTCAACTTTCCGCAGCCAGACACATACAAATGGTCATCTGAGTAGTAACCGATGAACTTGTCGCTTGCTGGGTCATAACGAAGTAATGCATATCTCGATTGAAACAGAGAGGCGGCACCAATCACATTCTTAAGAGAATATGGTGGGAGAGGAGCGTTCTCGTTGACCAGATCCGTATAGGTCTTGACGCTGCCATCGCGCAGAGACGATGACTTGGGATCGGAGAATTCGTTCAGGATTCTCAAGCGTCGTTGAGTAGATTCAAAAGTGTCCTCCCTGTAGATAAATGCTGCCAAGGCGGACAGCGCCAAGAGGACGGGAAGGATGGCACGGGGGGAAGTTTGCGGCCACATATAACAATGATATAAGGAACGCTGCTTGAGCTTTTGTCGGTTGTCGGTTGTCGCTGCTGTGTAGCGGTCATTAATGAGCTGATGAATTAAAAACAGCAAACATCTCAGCACAAGACGACTTTTGTTTGTTCCGTGGGGTCTTTTTCTTTGAGAGCCCATTTACCGAGCCGTTTACCCTTGGTAAATGTCGTTTTGGAATCAATTGTATAAAAAGTGCGAAGTCCTTCTTTGACAATACCATATGCGGTACTGATGTTGTCGTTGAGGGGAGTCATTAGCAAAATGTCCCCTTGAATCCACGGTCATTATCAGAGGATTTGTTCGCTTTAAAAAATGACCGCTCAAGACTGTATGGGGTTGGGGGTTCTATTATGTTTTAATGGGGGTAAATAAATTTTAGCAGGTGTGGGTGTAAGCCGAAAGATTGTCGGGCAGGAAGGGACGGGGGTAGAAACGTGGAAAACCGGCAAAGTTCGGGTTATCCCTCCAGCTCCACCCCCACCACTCGCCTTCGCCTCATCACTTTCGATGACCGATGAATGTACCAACCATTCACGAAGTGTGTGAGGAGGAGGTACGTATGTAATAGAGCAAAGAGCAAAACTTATCTAACAACATAACAACATACTTATACAAATAATGCGTTCGCATTGTAGAGTCACTCTTCCCATTGTCTTGGCACCAGGCAACAAAGCAATCTGAGTTGGTAGTGGTGATGACGGTTACTCCCAATTATTCCCATTATCAACTGAAGATGACCGGAAGAAAATTGATATTGTCCAGGACGGCAGCACCACTTCTTCTTCTTCTTGCGGCTGCTATAATAGTCTTCTTACTTTCACATAGAGACGTTGAAACAAACCTCGAAACTGCAGCAGCACCACAATGGGATACCATTCGTCCAAGTTTAGACCTCAGAACGGCAGCATCGCCATCGCAATTAGATGTCACTCATGCGAGTGCCGCAAGTCTCTTGCAATCACAGGATATTTGGTATAGCAGATGGATGAACAACGAGATATATGCAAATTTAAAAGAGAAGGAACTGAATGAACGAAGTATTAGAGCAGAGCTACTTGATAGGCAGAACTTCCAGCCACTCTCCGTTTGTGGGCGAAAGACAAATGTAGGCACAACTCAGGATCTCACTCTTCTGGAGAAATATTTCAAAATGGACAATACATGCCCGGGGGAAAACTCTAAGAAGATTATGGTCCTTCGAGGAGACTTGGCACATGGGCGGACTGGAAATAACCTTATTGAGTTCTTGCATGCGCTTCAATTCGCACGTGATATGGATTATCAGCTTGCTATAACTTCAAATTCGTGGGCAATTGAGATGCTGCGAATGATGTGGTTCAATCCCAGTTACGATGATGGTTGGGCGGCCAAGTTTGAGAAAGAATTCTGCGTCAAGATCATTCAACCCGATGACAGTCTAAAAGGGTGGGTTGTGGTTCCATATGGTTTGAATCCAAACAACTCAGTCGCAGTAACAAAATACCTGTTCGATTACCAATCCGAGCTGCCTCTGGATAAGTACATTGCCTCTCAGTCTCGATTCATACAGAAGTTGTTTCGTCATTACAATTTGGGGCCCGAAAGCATGTGCTCAGGTATCAATGCAATCTTTGGTGACGACAAGAAGGATGTCATGTATTCTGTGATCCACAATCGCCATCTAGAAGGTGCTCCTGGACTCAGGTTAATGCAGAGGATGTCAAGAACGTCGCGCTGCCACCCCACGGCTGCATTGGAGATGTATCCTGAGTATGTCAAGTCAATCTTGAGACCAATTGGAATGCTCAATCATCCCATCGTGCTGATCACTGATGGGGAGAACCCTGACGTGGCTAAGAGGCTGTTGGAAGATCCCGAAATAGGACCAATGCTACGGTTGGTGCCTGAGAGTGCTAGCTGGATTGGCGGAGATATAACGTTAGGTATCATGAGCAACGTGTTCATAGGCAATCCGGCATCGTCATTCAGTGGCTTTATCGCGAAAGCAAGAATAGCTTTTGGATTTGGGCACAACCATCTCTTTCGTACAAAAGTGTCAACAGGGATCGGCAAATTAGAATGGGTGACTACTTGCGGCGACGCATGTGTTTTTGACAAGAATATGTTGGGGAATATGTCATAAGTATTTGATTGTTAATTATAATCGAGCAAATTGATCCCCCGAACTGCCATGTTGTTCGTAACAAAAATATCTTACCTATCAGGATGAACGTCAGCGATTCACTGTCATTAAGTCAAGAATATCAAGTACCTATCCATAACCAACAGAGCTTCCTCGTTTCATCGACTTTCCAAATAGAACATAGCTTTTGAGTTGAGATACAGACGGAAGATCACGGTGTATCCGAATGAGACGCCGTCTGATAGCGTGATGAGGTTCCGGTTTTTATGCCGCTCTGATAATGTGTACCATATCGGATATCGATGGTGCTGTTGGCTTGCAATACCATCATAAATCAAAGCTGCCGGTGGAATCAAGACCGTGGTAGCTGTATTTGAATGCCGCTGATTTGGGTTTGACGCTCTATGTTGTGCCGACGAGACGTTGGATACAAAATAACATGCTGATGCTGAGTGACACAAAAGATATGGATCCATCAAAAAATCATCTTGACGATAGCCATGCCGGCATTGCGTCTCTGCCACCAGATGATGGGAAAGGCGAGAATGATGATCACATTGCATCGTTGCTTCAAGAGCTCAATGAAGTACGCAAAAAACTCGAAGAGAAGGATTCACTACTAAGTGATACCCAAGAAAGGCTTATCACGCTCGAGGAATCAATGAAACAAATCACTGCAAAGAACGAATACGAAAAGGCCGACGACCACGCTGATCAAAATATTGATGATCATCATATGCATGGCCTCGATAGGGAACTTGCCCAAAGCGTAGGAATAGACTCAATCGCCACATATGGTCATTATGTCAATGCACAGAGAAATTTGAGATTCAGAAAGAGAAGCAGCGCTGCAACATCAGATTTGAGATTCGGAAAGAGAAGCAGCGCTGCAACATCAGCCCTATCGACAACTTTTAGAAGCGAAATCGAAATTGAAGTCATTCAGAATATAGCTACGAGAACACATTCTACGGATTGGGATGAGATACGCGAAGGATTGGGTATCAATGATGAAAATGGCCATGCGGTGACACCTTTCTATTCTCCTCCAGTGCAAAGACAGCGATATGGCGATGACAAGATTTTACCACATGTAGGCTGGGGAGACTTGTTCTTTGACCTCTTCTTCGTGGGAGCGGCATATAATTTGTGAGTAGCCATACTTACGTTGCTTGCTATTGTTCTTTTTCACGGTTCCTACTGACATCAACTGCAGGGGGGTGCTATTAAAGACATGCATTGGTGCAGACCATCAGCTTCGCAGTTCTATATATTTCTTAGGCAGCTTGGGCCCTTTATGTAAGTAGCATTGTCACCAAATGCCGCAAAGTATTATTCCTACACACGCTCAAATGCTTATGTAATTGTTCAAGAACAAAAGGGGCATGTTGGGATTCTGAAACGTTCTACCAGTCACGATACTTAACGATTGACTATTGTCATCGTATTACGGAGGTATTGAGGTATATATTCGTTGCATCAGCTATCTTTAACATTACGCGATTTCAGGACTATCGCGACCCTCTAAATGCAAACGTCTTGATCTACACTCTAGCCATGATGCTCGAGCAAATGATGCAGCTTGCGTTACGAGTGGAGTTGTATTTCAAAGGATTGGGAGACGAGATTCCTATCAAGAATCATTCCCTTTACGAAATAACGTTTCGGAAACTTCCTTTTTTAGGCATATACATTGCTGCGTTTGTGGCTGCGGTTATCTCGTATTCTCGAGCATTTGAAATCATTGACCGAGAAGATTGGGACCTCAACGATTTGCCAATGACATTGACAGCAATTATTTATGTACTAGAATTATTCTTCGAATTTTCATGGTACTTTGGGCACAACTTCGTGAAAAATAAGGATGTGAGGACTTACTTCGTCCCTGTGAATGTTGGTAAGTGCTAATGTTCTGTTGTGACGGGGAAAGAGTTCTTAACTATGTAGCCCTAACGGTTTTTGTTCTCTCGAAAGATTATCTTATCAAGAGATATTCTGAATTTGTTCTGTTGATGTTAGGGGAATGCTTCCTCTCGCTTTTAGGGATAGGACAGACAATTGTCTCAGAAGATTATTTCTTGGTAGTTATCTTTGGGGTTGTCACAGTCATTTGGTTGCTCTTTCTACTGATTGAGTGTGAACCATCAGATGCACAAGCACACGCACTGTGGGGTAGTCGTTGGAACACTGTTTGTTATTTTTTTCTGATCCAAATTATCACCATCTGCTTGATCGGGCTCGGAACGTCATTCAAAGGTGAGTTCTTGATCTCGATTGATGTGACAGAGCGAAACTCTTTCATTTACCATCTTATTTCTTAACCTCTCGATGTAAGTCTTTCTTCACGAGGAAATAGCTGAAAATACGGAGGGATGGCACGAGGAACAGGATTATGAAGATATTCAAACTACCATATTTGCCATCGCCCTCTCCCTTGTTGTGGTTAGTCTTGAGCTTTTATATCTCTGTCACACTGGCATCAAGGGAGCAGTAGGGCATCTCTTTCAAGATACAGACGACGGAAGGAGAGAGTTGAGTTGGCCTATTTTCATTGTTTCCCTAATCAAATTGGGAATATTTCTCTGCTGTTTTACATTGAGTCGATGGATACGTGAGGCTGAGTATATTGTACCTGCAGGGTGCGTCATAGTCATCGCACTGTCGGTCACGCGTGTAGTGGCTTCCGTCTTGTTGCGTCAAAAGGCATTGTCATCAGGGCGTCGACAAAACAACTTAGGCAACCTATAGACAGTCTGTGACTGCGGCAGCTGAAGCAGGGACATCAATGTAACAAACAGTTAGTTGAATGCTGACGAGTGGCCGTTACGCAGAAAGCACCATGCTACTCTATGATCTTTTGTGTTATACATATTCCAATGGGCTGTGTCTGCGATCTTGAACCTTGCACAAATGGTGATTGAGGCTAGAGATGAATCTCAAGACTCCATGCTAGAGATGAATCTTCAAAATGATCAATGATAGAGGATGGTAGCCGGTAGCCACGAATTTAATTATGAGGGGTCTTCTGGGTAGAAAAATGTAGTCGAAGCGTGTCCAAGCAGATTGGTCACCTCGGGTTGATGGATCTCTGTTTTTACTTGTATTCGATTAGAGGTCATTGTGGAGTAGGCTTCGCCGACAGCTGTGAGTATGCTCTGTTCTCCAAGTTAAGCACGGGTCTAAATATAATCAGCGAGAACTCGTGACTTTAGTTTTATTGCCAACTTCCCTCAAGTATCCCATCGATCAAAATGTTAGGTTGTACTCGAGACTGCTCCTTTCCTCTCAAAGATCAATATGTAGCTTTCACTTACACCAATCAATTGAGGCATAGTCTCTCTTACCTCCAAGTCCTGCATTTCATACCATTGTCCTGTAGCCTTGTGCTGTACATGACATCTATAACTTCCCTCTTCCAGTGGATTGTGTTTTGTGCCCTCTCTTCCAACCTCGGCAGGAATATCATGTGTAATGTTGGCAACGAGATCATACTTATCTGCGAGAAGATCAGGGAGACTGGTAGAGACAAAGTCTAGACAGTGCTGGAGCAGCTCATTCTTTTCAATGACATTGTTGGCAACGTCACCGTGTCCATAGTCTACCAAGAGCTTCTTCAATTCTTTTGTGCTCATCGCTCTCACTTGGTCTTCTGTGGGTACCTCTCTTCGTCCACCTTCCGGGAATACATACGAGGACAAATCAAAATTCTTCACAGGGAACATGACAATTGTAGGGTTCTTCTCCACAAAGAAGCCATTACGTTTGAACCGACTAAGATGCAAAATGAGATAATTCGGCAACGTCTTGAGTTTGTAACGTCTCTTTTTGGAAACAATAGTCCCACCTTCGTTACTTTCCGTCGTCTGCTGATGCATGGCAAGCACATCTGAAAATGATACCCCATCAAACTTCCGAAGTACATTCACCAGTGGTTCCTGTGGAATGACCAATCCACCATCATCATCTTTGAACAATGGTTTTTCTGGAATATCCAATGTCAATTGCAAAAATTGCGTTTCTGTCACAGTCTCTTCTTCTTCCACAATTGTTTCATCCGCAAGTGATTTTAGGATTTCACGTTTCTGACGCTTCCGTTCGATTGTTTCCTCATCATCACTTCCTGCTCTATCGTCATCATCATCATCATAATCAAGTAATGCAGTATCATTTATCGTTGATGAAGCAGTAGCAGCAGCATCTCTTCCACCTTCATTCAACATGGTCAAAGCAGCCTTCTCCCCTCGTCGTTTCCGTCTCGTAACAACTGTTGTCATTTCGACATGTCCCATGAATGTTTCATGGATAATACTTCCACCACTTCGACTCTTCTTCTTATTTTTCTTGGTCTTTTTCTTTTTACTCGATCGTTGCACAATCGCACCACCCACCCCCACATGCAACTGATGCAACAACCATGATAAAAACTCCCCCGCCTCTGCCTGTTGACCAACATGATATCGTTTATTGGATGCCACAGATACTGCCTGGACGAGCATGTGTGGATCTACGTTGGATTTGAATCGGTTGGGTGACCACATGTTTCGGAGGAGGAGGGAGAAGCATTTGGCGATTGGTGAGAATTGTTCATAGGGGATTGTTGTTGTTGATGATAAAGTCGATGATGATGTCATTTTTCGTTTGCCATTTGTCGATCCAGTCGCTGCTGTTGCAACATCATTGCCATCACCATTACTCAACATCATTCTCCTAGCCACATCATTGTCATCATCCTGACATGTATTCGGAGCCAACAAGAAGAAATCTCTCAAAGGCCTCACATGCGCCAAAGCCTGCACCACACAATTCAAATAATCCGTCTTATTCAAATTATTCAACCCAACATATCCAGGTAAATATCGTCTTCCGAATAAATCTCGGACCAGTTCCGTATTTTGTGCATCTAATTCTCGTACTTGATTTGTCGTAAATGTAGGGTGCAATGCCAACCGTATATCTTGCAATGATGGCTCCATCTTATCAATCTCATAATCATCTGGCAAACACCAAAATGTCCCTTTGGTCAAATGTACGTAGACACAGTGCCCCTCTGTGACGGAATGAGTGTATGCCGGTGTTTGTCGGCCTTTGCCTCGGAAGAATTTCCCGCAGATGAGGCAGCCGTAAATGTGTGGGGAGGATTCGAGTGTGATGGAGCAGGAGGGTTCAAAGTCGAAATCGAGGAGGGTGCGATTGATGGTGTCGAGATACGGGCAGGATGATGATGATGTAGTTGATGATGTCATGATTGTTGATGATGTGTTGTCTCTGAATATGGAAAATTGGAGTGATTTTGAAATTACTGATTGAGGGCGGCAAGAGGAGGCGAGAAGAAGTTGTTTCAGACAAAAAGAGATGCTTCGATGACCAGAGGAGAACTGAACGTCTAGATATGTAGGTTGGCGGTGACTGATGAACTCTATCTGATCAATTGGTGATAATGGGTAGTTATTTTAGTTACGAAGTGGCCATCCGTCATGGAGATAAACGATGATAGTAGTGGCACGCTGCGCGCTTGCTGATCGCTGATATGGTGTTCCACTTAAGGACACTGTGACTTTACATATCTCAAACAAAGGTAACATTAACCATAAATTTCTTTATGTCTCGAAGCTCGAAGTCGTAAACTTCTTGCAGATTATTAGGTACTGTTCCTGGTAGCACTATCCTTCCACACTGCGATCGAATAAACATGACCAGCGCTTTCGACTATGATCTTCTATGAAAAGTTGCTTCTTATTGCTGCTCTCGCACCCACCGCTGTAGCTACATACCGCTGCTGCCGCTGCATCATCGTTCAACCTCCGTGCTGCAGCAGATGACGAAGGAGTCACTACGACTACGAAGAACCTTCGTGGCGTCATTTCATTTGCAAGTGTTAGAGGAACCAACCCATGGAACAACCAGCGACAACCCCTCTCCTGCTGCTGCTGCTGCTGCAAACAATGGAAGCACTTCTTCTCGATCCTCCAACGGTCCATTTTCTAATTCATGTCTCAAGGGGAACTTTCAGCTATACAAATCTAATTTCGGATGTTGCAAGCATCTCCGTCGGTGTCTTTGATGGTAAGGGAGGAATTACCGAAATGGACAATATTGAAATTAATGTTCCAAACCCAGAGAAAGGAGGACGTTCTGAAGTATCTTTGACATTCAACTATTGTTCATATGAAGTATATGCCAATGGAAGAGGAGTTATCAGGATGAGCATGGGAGGTCCAGGTGGACCTTACTACGATCCCCCAGCATTGGCCGAGTTTGTAGTGACAGGCACATTTTTAGGATCTGGTGATGGCTGTGAGATTACGGCAATGGATAGCTTTTTGTCTGCATCGAATGAGAAAGATGTGGTGTGGCGAATCACAGTTGGTGGCTCCACGTTTTCGTAAGATTGCCGACTTCTAATCATGCTCTGGACTCCATTGGACGTCAAATGGCCGAACTTCGTGGTTGGGAGGGAAATGTCCCTTGAACTCAATTTGGACGAAGGACGAGGCGTTCATGATGCCAGCTGTAGGGAGAATTTCTTGTAGGATTGGCTGGAGGCCATGTTTGGTGATGTCGTTATGGGCGAATGTCTTGCTTTGTCTGACGCAGCGGAATTGATGGAGGCCATAGAGGTCAAACTGGGTTCCACATTTGCACGTTGGGACGGAAGCTGGGTGGTATAAAGGTAGAAGGAGTTTGCGTTTGAGCGAGATGATGAAGTCACTATTGCTCTCGCGATGCTTGGTGACACTTCGTGACATATGGACTAGAGGGTAGGACGTATGCGGAGATAGCACTCCTGGAAGGAGATGACGGAGGTCTTCAGGAGTCTCATTGTAGGTGAGGTCGATCGTGGTTAGTCGGTTTGATGACGGATGCGGTGCCTGGCGCTTTTAGGTGAAGTATGATAGATGAAGCGTCGCAAGGGGTCCGGGGGGGGGCTAGCGATGAAGGCTATGGTAGCGAGGACATGTTGAAAACGTTGGAGCGTGATGGATGATGGGTTGTCAGCAGGGTCGTATAAGGAGGTGAGATGTGATGGTAGCCAGTTGTTGGGGGCGTCCTTGTGGAGTTGAATACCTTTGCTGGCGTGGTTGGATGCTTTGGCCATGGTGATAACAAAGTCAGGAATAGCC
>JALLBH010000705.1:0-13608 GCA_036940005.1 Skeletonema menzelii
GATCCGGCTGCGCCGGATCAAAAATACACCCAGCCACAGATATCAAATATCTGCCCGTGGAAGCTAGAAGAAGATTCAATCATTTGAGTCTTGAGTCTCCTTTCCTTCTCCCCGCTCTTTTTCCACCTCCCTCCCATCGTCGGTCCCAACTAAAGACTGATCCCAATAAGTGTCTTCCCCTACCACGCACAAAACACAAAAAGCGCAGCGCCAAAAGATGACGGAACATGATGCATTTTTTGAGTCAGCTCATTTGATTGCAAAAGAACATAAAACAGCAGTATTCATAGTGCAAATAATATCGTCTCAGCTTACCATCACCATCGCCATGCATGTCTTTGCCGCCACTAGAAGAATAAACATCACTGCTGCTGTCATTATTGCAGTAATCAGCTCGCTATCTCTTGAAGCTTCCGCATTCACGACAACATCCCATCGTCATCAATCGCCGCAAGCATCCAGAGTGTCAACAACATTTCTCTATCCCTCCATTAACGAAGAAGAGCAACAGCAGCAGCAATTATCGTCATCATCAAGAAGATCCATTCTATCCAAAATTCTTCTAACCGCCGCAGCCAGCACCACACTCCTTCCCACCCAATCAGCCCGCGCTGCCACCTCACCCACCACAGCCGCTCTAATCACCGACCTTCAAACCTCCCTCACCAAAATCTCCGCACTACCCACTCAACTCGAACAATCCAATTGGGATGCCGCTCGAACAATCCTCAAAACGCCACCAGTCAATCAATTATGGAATTTGGGCGAAAGTTCCAATACAATTGTGAAATTGGCCAAGGAGACGGGTGAATTTGAATTGTTGGAGTTGAAGGATGATTTGGCGATTAGTTTGCAAATGTGTGATCAGTATAGTTATGATAATGTGTTTATTTATTATCAGCCTGGTGAGTTGTTTTTGTGTTGTTGTGTTGTGCCATGGCTTTTGTTTATTTTAGAGCACTTTGTGAGAGCACTTTAGCATGCATTTTGTACACAAGAAGAAGTGATCTATGATATATATATATTTGTTGTTCATTTACTCACTCTCATCGCTCAAAACGACAAACAACAATACAACAACAAAACAAATAGGAAATGGAAAGGTAAAGACCAAGGAACCATTGGATATGGCAAATAAGGCAATTGCACAGTTGAAGGAGGTTGTGGATATTGCTTCCAAGTTGGAGTAAAAGAGAGATATGTAGGAATTGTGTAGTGGAATATCTGATGTAAAGTAATTCAAGAGAGAGAGAGGATTGAATTGATGAAGAGTGTATGAGGTGGCATGGAAGAGATGTACACATATAATACTTGAATGGCAACTCGACTTACTATTCCAACGAGGGGTAGCGATCGGACAAGGCAGCTGCAAGTGGCATTGCTAGGAATAGATGAGGTTGAGATTGAATAATCAAGTTTACAGTAACAAACTTCCGTATATCATTTTTCATGTCTGCTGAATGAGAAATCAACAACATCATGTACTAAATGTGCTTGTGTTCTGTTCTGTTCATTCATGATGATGAAAACGGTCAAACAAACCCTGTCTGCTTAGGACTATGGTCCCCCGAAAGAGTGATTATCTCTCCTCCTTTTTTAAACCTCTGCATTCTGAAGAAGTATGTACATAAAGTGCAGTGGATGCGTTGTTCTTCAACGTGCGTAGAAGAAGTTGAACTTCAGAAGAAGCGGGGAAGCAGGGGCAGGGAAACACAGAACAGAATCTTTGTGGACACGGGCAAAACAGAGAATCCAGATATTCCAGTACTACTCCTACTAGATGGCACAGCCACAGAAGAGAGAGAGGATCGATAAGTGAGGTCTACTATCATTACGAGCTATCGTATCTAGGTACATACTATACTGGTATGTACATACTCTCATACTGGTACCCCCCCACAGTTCGTGCATCAAGAAATGTGCATGGACTGGAGACAAAGCGGTGCCGCACAATGGGTGTCCATTGTGAAAAGAGAGCATTAATTGAGGGTATAAAAGGTGTGATGACATTACCGTTCGTAGGAATGGCATCGGAGACAATGCTGGAGACTCGGTGCGTGAGTGATGGGACAGAGCCAGCATAGAGGTTGTAATGTGGGGAATAAGGGGGTGGAACATGTCCGAGGATATGATCCACGTGTCGTGAGAATAAGAGAGGAGGAAGTTGTTTGCTGAAGTGATCGGCGAGATTCATTGCAGTATCGACACGTTCCAGTGCGATGAGATCTCGTTCAACCCATTCAGTAAGTGCAAAATAACGGATATCCATGTGCCTGGTTCTGGGAGTGGGTTTGTTAGCATTCGCCATGAAAGTGGCAGCATCATTGTCTTCGTAGAGAAGGGAAGCTGCTTCTTGTGGGATGCCAATGTCCCAGAGGATACTACGGACATAGAGGAGAACTTTAGCGGCGTCACATGCGCCCATAAACTCAGCCTCGGTTGAAGAAAGAGCGACAGTTGGTAGTAGGCGGCTCTTGTAAGCAACGACACCGCCAGCTAGTCTGACGCAGAAGCCAGTGAAAGAGCGGCGTGTTTTAACACAAGCGGCCCAGTCAGAGTCAACAAATCCAACCGATTCCAGAGCACCAGTATTAGGTCGACCTTCAAGGAGAAGGTTATCGTCAGACGAAGATAGGCAAGTAGGGAGGGCCGCATCAGGGAGGCTATCGTTGGTGGTAGTGCGCCAGAAGTAGATACCGTCGTGGCGGGTGTGGTAGAGATAACGTAGGATATTCTTGACACCATCGTAGTGTTTTTGGTGTGGGCAGGCTGAAAACTGGGCACATTTTGTGACAGCATAGGATAGATCTGGGCGGCAAGAGACCATGGCGTAGATAAGTTCTCCAATGGCGGTACGGTAGTTGAACCCATTATGCTTTTCGAGGTCCCGTTGGTGCTTGGGATCAGGATTTCCGGAGGCATTGCGGAAGGCATCGAGGAAGGTCTTGGTGGCTGGAAGCGGAGTGAGTGGCTTGCTAGAGGAAGATGAATGGAGAAGCCAGTCATATTTGTCGCATATCTTTTCAATCCAGGTGGAGACGGAGAGTTTGATGTAGTGTTTGGTTTGTTGGATGTTGACGCCATTAAAAAGGTTGATGAGACCTAATGGTTTCAGTGGGAGATCGAGTTGATCATCAATCAAGTCGAAGAGAATTTGGCATGTAGCAGCAGTTGGGGCTGCGCAGGCAAAATCATCACATTGGCGCATGAAGAGGACTCGTTCATTGTTGATAATACCGGAGTAGAGGCAAGGTTCATGAACAGTGGGGGTGAGGCCAAGATTGCGGAGAATTTTATCGATGTGTTTCTCCCACAGACGTGGAGACTCAGGGTGACCTTGCAATGCCCTGTGTACAGGAATAACATGACCATCAGGTATAGGAGGATTACCCAGGTGTTCTTCCCACCAGCTTCGAAAAGCCGCATCTGGTTGCACGTAGAAGCCCTGTTTAGGGGCACCAGCTTCACCGAAAGCGTTGGTAACATCAGCACCGTAGACAACCAAGTTTTCCGCAGCCGCTACACTATAGAAGATGCGAGCACCCGTGTGCTCCAAGCCGTTTGCATAAGTGTGGTCAAGGATTCGAACTTGGCCACCACGAGATGACCCGTCGCAGACGCATCTAGCCTTCTTGCGGTTGTCCACTGTTTTAACAGTGTACGTCCAAAGGAGGTGAAAGATGGACATATCACTTTGTCGAGCGACAGGTTGACCAAACATCCCCTGTGTCATATATTGGTCCAGTTGCGCAAATTCGGAGTTGCGCCAGTCATCCCAATCTGGTTCCTTCAAGAGTTTCCCCCGAGTAAGCTTAAGAACACGATTGACCGAGTTTTGTACCCCCCCATCTTCGACAGTGTGGGTGGTAGGACGAGGGATAGAGTCATCCGGGACATCAAACTGAGACTTGCGGTTGAAGTGGTACCGGGGGTTCAGCTGATCGAGGTTGACCTGTGGAATGCCATCCCAAGTCAGACCGTCCTTCACTTCAGTGTGGCAAAACTCTAAGAGACACGATGATACGTTGGCAGAGTAGAGAGCGGTGAAAGCATCCTTGACATCTTGGATAGTTTTCACGTCGATATCACCAACTTTAGTGAGCCAGGCGCCCTTGAGACGAGTTCTCCATCTGGGGATGCGCATACCAGGGGTGCGTGCATCCATGCCGGCGAGGTAGAGGCGGCCATCATCGCGGACTAGGAAGGAGAGGCCTGCTGTTGCATGAGGTTTCGAGCCTCGGTAGCGAAGGATGATTTCTTCCTCGAAAGATTCAGCAAAGGGGGTGGTGGATAGATATACTTGGGCTAGATCACGTTTGCCAATGTTGTACTCGTCTAGAAGACGTGCAGGAGCATTATCAACCATGAAAGTCGGTAGATCAGAGGTAGTGGGAGAGGCATTGACTGTAGCTGCCGCAGCGGTGACTGGGGCGGGGTTGATGAAACCAAGAGGGAGATGGGTAGTGAGGGCGGATAGAGGCGTAGTGAAGCCCTTTGATGAGATTGGTGGAAAAGGAGCTGGAGTAGGAACACCGTCAGGAACGTCATCGCCGAAGTCAGATTCATCGATAAAACCTAGGTCATACAGATGTTGAGCCGCAGGGGGGCGTTGATGGTGCAGATACCAAGCTTCATCAAAGACGCAGTGATGGCTGCTTTTCTCGACACCAGAATCCAGATCAAAGTACCTAACATTCTTGTCGGTGGCAGTATAGCCAAGGAAAATACCACGGTAATCATGCTTATCAAGTTTGGCGCGCTTATGACCAGGGCGTCGGACTGCAACACGGGAGCCAAAAGTACGAAGATAGCGTAGGTTTGGTTTACGCTTGTACAAGGCTTCAAAAGGTGTGCACCCAAGAGCACGATGGACACGGCGGTTGTATAGGTAGCATGCATGAAGCAAGGCGGAGGACCAGAACTTAGCAGGGAGGCCAGCTCCATAGAGGAGGGACCGGACGAGAACGCCAAGGGAACCGTTGAGACGTTCAGCCATGCCATTTTGAGATGGTGAGTCCGCACCAGTAGGTTCAACAACGTAGTGATGGTCACGGTACATCGTATCGCGAAAGGCAGCAGAGCGGGCAAGTTCCCCACCTTGATCAGTACGTATTACGCCACCAGAGGGGAGGCCATGATCCTGGAGAAAATTCGATACAAGTTCAACCGGAGGTGTTTTGGACCGACACAGGAATACCCAGCAGTAGTGAGAGACTTCGTCCACTACAATCAGATAGGAGGTGAACCCATCAAAAGACTCAATGACACGATCATGTTTGGGGTCAGGAGTGCGATAATCGTGAGTGGAGGCGCGGATGAAACCAAAATCCATTAGAAAACGCTGACCAGGTTGATGAGCATGTTCAGCTGTCCGTTGTGCGGGTTGTTTCCTTATTTCTGCAGAGACTTTCCAATCAAGGTGTCGAATAGGATGGCACCACATATTTTTGGGTATGCCGTCGACATTCCCAGAGAGATCACGTAGTTGAGTGGGGGAGAGATGTCCCATCCGGCATGACCATGTTTCAGCTTCAAGATGCTTGTCCGCACGAGTGCGAGTTGATGGGGCCGCCACATGTAGGACACGAGGGCGTGCAGCAATAGGAGGATGTTCGGATGATATAAGCATGTTGGAGTTGAAGTAGTAGAGACCGTCGTGGAAAGTTAGAGGTAGGCGCATGACTGGTGTAACTTCGTCAGCAGCATAGAAGGTAAGGGAACCAGGGCGGCCATCAGAAAATCCATCTTGAGACCAGCGGGTGAAGCCTGATCGTGGGGAAGTAATCGCCTGAGGTGAGATGATGGTATCAGAAGCTTGAGGGTGGTAGTAACAAGGTTGAAAATAAACGTCGCCGTCTAGGAGTGGTAGTGGAAGATAGCCCATTTGCGTGCACTGGATGAGATCTGGATCAGATTCGGGATTACCAGCGATGGCAACTCCGATGGTGATAGGAGCCACGGGGCTGACATCATGGAGAAGGCCAAGATCATCGGTGAGGCAAATATTGGCGCCTGTGTCAGCCAGCTGTTTTGGAGTGGCTTTCCAGATAGAGCATACGCGAGCATCACCAGGAAGACCGATAGTACGGGAGTGATAACATACTTGCACCACATTGGGACAATGTGGTGTAGCGTTGATATCATCACTAGCAGGACCTGTCGTGGTGGGCATATCGGGCGTATTTTCATCGTCATCAGGTAACTGTACCTCAGCCATATCATCGTCTGTATTCGTATGGGAAAAGAGTGATTTGACATAGTCAGAAAAATCACTGTTGTCCGTAGCCGAATGTAGGCCATAAGCATGGCGAATGGAGTGGAGAGGAAGACGATGAGTGGTACCACGGTAGTGATGGATGTCGGTATAGATGGAGGTGCGGCCAAAAGATGGTCGAACCTGCTTGCAGCGCCGTTGTGCACGTGTCATAGACACCAGAGCACCACGTGTCCACAAACGGGAGGCAATAGACCGAGGATCCGCATAGAAGGTGAGGCGGGTAAACCAACGTTGAAGAACGCGTGCTGCAATTTTAACACGGGTAAGTCGACGGCGGTACCAGAGCTGGATGATAGAAGCAGAATAGGCACGAGATGTTTTGGTTGAAGAAACATTATGAACAAGTTTGGTAACAGCGTCTCCCCCCGAAGTGTGGAAACAAGACATCCTTCCCACTATGTGGCCAGATGGTTGTTCCCTTGGAGGTCCGACTGGTAGGTCGACTGTTTCCAGCGTAGGCGTGTTCAGAATGGGTGATGGTAAGCTGTTAGGAGAAGGTTCCTGCAACTGAGTGTCCAGCAAAACCGGAGGGGACTCAGAGGAGGAAGGTGGAGGCGTAGTTGAAGGAGGGCCCGCCTGGGGAAGATCCGAGATAGACGGAGGAGGTTCAGCAGGTGGACGCGGGGACACAAGTATGTCTGTGCCCCGTAGGACTCAATCGGAGTGATGGCAATCACCCTCGTCGTGGAGGTACTCACGAGGGTCATCACAATCGATAAAATCCCAATCCATAGAGCTAAAAGCAGTCTCGACAGAGATGTTCTTGCGGTTGCAGTAGGCCATGGCGACTTGAGGAGTCATAACCGGAGCCGAAGAACGTTGTGTAGAGCGTTTAGCAGCCCGTTGGCGTTGCGAGTCTTCCCATTCTTGAGCATAAAGAACACATTCCTTCGGATGGTCCTTCTGAAAACGGAGAGCCCACAACATCTGAGCAAGAATGAAGCAACGGTGCGCCTCATGACCAGGACGTCGACATGCTTCGCATAGGATGCCAGCATCAGACATCTTCTTGGAGGTGACTTCTTGGTAGTGTGGAGGAGCCTGTTTGGAGCGGCCGCCCCTGTAACCAGGGCGGGGAGTAAAGGCTTTGTTCACACAGCCTTGGAGAGGACCCTCGCGGACTCCATCATATAGTCCCAAATCAGCACCGGCAGAAGAAGGTGATCCCGTCAGCAAAGTCAATTTTTGGGCGTAGGTACCATGATAGGGAGTGATGGAAGAAGCAGAAGATGTGGTAGGCAGACCCGCAAAAACCTTGGCCAGTTCCATGATTTGCAGGTGATCGGGGAGGCTTGAGGAGGAGCGCTCGACATGTCCGAGGTAGCTGGCCGCAGCAGCACTAAAGGCCGGTTCCCCAGAAAGAAGAGTGAGGAAGTGCTTGCTGGTGGCTTTCATGGAGCGAGATTGGCCACGTGCGGCTAAGAAACGACTGTAGTTACGAAGTTCAAGGGCGAGGATAGAGACATCCTTGGATGCATTCAGGGTTGGTGGAGGCAGAGTATGGTCCGGGTGGAGAAACTTGTATTCATCCTCCAAGAGATGGCGGAGAACCAAGGTGCCAGAACCAGTACTGCGAATAAACAAGGCTTGCATGGCAGAGTCTTGTGGAAGCAGGTCCTCGAGGACAACATGCAGATTAGACGAAATATCGGTGCATCGGCGAAGGCCCAAACCAGGAAGTAGAAAACCCAAATCCCCATACTTGCTAATATCCCATGCATCTAGCGGGCAGAGGTAGATTCCGTAGGAGGTGAGACGGATTTGAAGTTTGTCCCACCAATTGGCAAAATCGCTGCACGTAGGGTTAGAAGTTAACTTGTCAAGATTGGCTTCCAGACACTTGTCAAGGCGGACCATTGAGAGCAGAGTGCGTGCACTGCTGCTACCAGAACTATCACTCTTGGAGGAATAGTCACGGTCAGAAAGGGAGTGATGACGCAGGATGAGCAGGCGGGTGAGAGCATCACAGCGGAGAGTGTTCAGAAAAGGTGTAGGGAGGACCCTAGTACCAATGAGAACACATGCTTCCGGCGTCTGAACCAGTTGGGAGGTGATTCGACCATCTGTTCCAACAATTTCTTGGGACACCTCCTTTTGTTGCAGATCCCCAGCACTGAGCCAGTCTTTCGTATCACCCGAAAGAGACATCGCCATAGTTTGCAAAGATTGAAGTTCACCAAGGAGGGCATCAGTGTGACCTGAACGGTGAAGTTGTTGTCGAAGGCAGCCATGCAAGTTAGTGATAACAGTGTGAGATTGCTTGGAAAGGAGGTCGGCACACAGGGTACTTTTATCCTTAATAAGCTTGTCACTCTGTTCCGCCGCTTTCTTCAGTTGGGCATTAGTGATGGAGGCAACGTCGTTTTTAAATGCGGTTGCTTGCAAAGTAGCAAAAGCCAGAGCTTTTGTTTTAAGAGCGGGGGAGTCGGTGAGCGTGGCGTTGACAGCAGTTTGGATGGACGAGAGATGTAGTTTGTTCACAGCCTCGTCGACTTTAGGTTGTAGAGTTTTCGTTAGCCTATCAACAACAGTATTGTCAATCAGTTCGTCCAGTGTTGTAGATCCCGTGGTTTCGAGTTTCTCCAACAGTGGTATGAATTTTGCCATAGTTTTGGACATCGCCGTAACATCATCGCGAAGTTGGGAAGAACTGTTCAGTTCCTCAATACTAGCCGTCACTTTTCGGTTGATGTTTTTCTCAGTCTCCGCATTAGACGTGTCAAGGTAAGCTTTGAGTTCATCCATGTCGGCCCTATGCATCCGACGCCGAGAAGTTGCAGTTGATTCGGCCGATGCTGGCGCATCAAAAAGGTCGTCACTTGATGCATCTAGATTGGTGGTTACTTCGGCAGGAATCACAATATCATCGTTGGGATGATACGGATCATAGTCGTCGTAGATGGTAGAGCATTTACTGTCGTTCGACATGGTAGAAGAAGCGATAGCTCAATACGTTTCCTCTGTGCAATAATAGGGGTGTTATTGCAGAACAAATGGTTGATGCCACGTAGGGATTACGTAGGAATTAGTACGGAAGTAGTTTTTGTTGTGAGTAAGTTGTAATGTGCTCGGTTATTGTTACGCAGGGAAGTGTTGTTGTCACGATGGGTAACTTGGGATAACGGTAGCGTTGATTAATAGACTGTATCTATATCGTGACAGGCAGAGGAGCAACGCTATTGGTCGCTCATAACCTCCAGATATTCCAGTACTACTCCTACTAGATGGCACAGCCACAGAAGAGAGAGAGGATCGATAAGTGAGGTCTACTATCATTACGAGCTATCGTATCTAGGTACATACTATACTGGTATGTACATACTCTCATACTGGTAGAGAATAGAGCACACTCCCTTCCTCTATCTCGACAGTTCCACGTAACAGGATCTCATCTGCTATCCAAAATGATCATTTATCACTTTTGCTGGCTATAAAACTTCCTATTTCTATCCAAATTGCTGACGATCGATGTGAACTCAACTTGCATCCAACAAAAAAAAGTCTTCTTACTCATCATCACCTCGCTCTGGAACTCTTTGAAGCGGTGCAGATTATCTTCATCATCATCAATCTGTTTGCTCTCTTTGTTCTTTTGCAATAATCGGCAATTGATTCGTTCATTTGAGAGTGACGCTGCTTCTTCTTCTATTCGAACCTGCAGCAGTGTGTTGGAATAATAAAAGAATTCAGTATCTACTAAATTATTATTCCGACAAGATGAAATTGAACATGGCATCAATGGCGCTTCTAGCTGCGTCACTTTCGTCGACGTCTTCTTTGGTTTGTGTAAGTTTCTTGACTCGTTCTTCTACGCTGCAATTAATGCGGCTACTGCCTGCTTGCATCACGCTTCTTTGATTCTTGAACGTACCGACTGACTACTAACATGCATATACCATGAATGACACGTGCCTACCAATCATTCACACAACCATTCATTCCTCACTTCACAGGCATTCACACGTCCAGCAAATCATCGAGGAGCACTAACCACACTTTCCAAACTTCACTTTTCCACCAAAGAGCCCACCAATCAACCAAATAAGAATCAACCAGCCGGCAGTATCCGCCGTCACAAGGTCTTGAAGCACAATACCGCCACACTCCTTTCACGAGCTTCCAAATTCAACGGTTACAACGATGGAGCACTCTTCTCGACCACGGAAGATGTCTCTACCGCAATGAATGACGCCAATACTCAGCAAGTGGAAGAAGAAGTAGAAAATCTTTTTCCCAACAAGGGCAAACAAATCAGTGATCTACCCCCCCGAATGAGATTTGCCCCCTCACCTACTGGTTCACTACATGTTGGTGGGGCACGGACAGCGTTGTATAATTGGTTGGTGGCCAAGAAGGGACAGTTGGATTTTAGTGAGGGTGATGGTGCGTTTGTGTTGAGGGTGGAGGATACGGATTTGGCAAGGAGTACCAAGGGTGAGTTTTGAGTTGAAGAAGAGAGAGTTTGTCTGTGTTGAAAGTATTTGTGTGAATGCATGTGTATATTTGTTCTTTGATGCATCGCTCTTGAATAGAAGAACAATCTTGACTTTGTTGTGTTGTTCGTCTAATATACCATCTCTTATACAAAAACAAGACAACTAACACTTGCACATACACACATCCTCATCATTCGTCTCTCATTCCTCTCTCTCTCTCTCTCTCTCTCCACACAATCATCACGTCAAAAAACAACATACAGAAAGTGAAGACTCAGTCCTAGCCGACTTAACCTGGCTAGGTCTCAACTGGGACGAAGGACCCACCACCCCCCTCGCCAAATACGGACCATACCGTCAATCCGAACGTTCGGCCCTCTACACCAAAATTGCCAACAGTCTCATTGAATCCGGCAAGGCCTACCCCTGCTTTTGCACACCAGAAGAATTGGATGCCATGAAGGCCAAAATGGAGGCAGAGGGTATCCCACCCCGATATGATGGGACGTGGAGAGATGCCGATCCAGACCTTGTCAAGGCCAAGATTGAGGCGGGGGATCCGTATACGGTACGATTCAAGGTTCCGGCAGGTGCACGTGTGGTAATTGATGATGCAGTTCGTGGGACAGTATCGTGGGATGCCGAGGCTACCGTCGGGGATTTCATTTTGTTACGTTCCAGTGGTGTACCAGTGTACAACTTTTGTGTTGCAGTTGATGATGCCTCGATGGGGATTACTACCGTCATTCGTGCCGAGGAACATTTGACCAATACGTTGAGACAGGGATTGATTTTGGATGCACTTGGTGCTCCGAGGCCGAGATATGCGCATTGTTCGTTGATTTTGGGAGAGGACAAACAAAAATTGAGTAAGAGGCATGGTGCCACGAGTTGTAATCAGTTCCGATTGGATGGGTTTTTGCCCGATGCCATGATTAATTACTTGGCCTTGTTGGGGTGGAATGATGGGACGGATAATGAGATCTTTACTAGGGAGGAGTTGATTGAAGCGTTTGATATTGATAGGATTGTGAAGAGTCCGTCTGTGTTTGATATGGATAAGTTGAAGTGGGTCAATTCGCAACATTTGAAGAGGATGGAGGTTGAGGAGATTCTTGACTTGGTGGAGGAGCAGTTGGGATTCATGGGTATGATCAAGGAGGGAGTAGATGAGGCCAAGAAGAATGAGTTTGTCTTTGCCACGACTGCCTTGGCGAAGCAAATGATGGAAACGTTACAAGATGCGGCGACGAATGCCAAGACTGTGTTGGGATACAATCTGCCTGCGACATTTGCTGATTTGGAAGATGGATCGGAGGCCAAGGAGATGGTGAAGCAGGGTAACTTTTATGGCATTGCAATGAAGATCATTGAAATGTACGAGAGTGGAAGTTTCCCCATGCCTGACTCTAGCAATCTACTTGCCGCATTTATGGATGGTTCGAACAAGGCTATTGTGGAAGATACACAGGTTGGTGGCGATGAAGCATCGTATCCGCAAGCTTACAAGGCTACAATGAAGTCGGTAGCGAAGGAAATGAAGGTGAAGGGAAAGAACCTCTTCCATCCCGTGCGATTGGCCTTGACGGGGGAGATGAGTGGTCAAGACGTAACAAAGCAAATGTCCCTTTTGGCTTTGGCATCGGAAGATGATACTGTGGTGAATGCCGAAGCAGCAGGTGTTGTTACTATTGATGCACGAATGGAGAAGCTCAAGGGCTTTTGCGACTCGATTCCCGAGGAATTCCGTGCGTCCGAACAAGCTAGTGACGATGCCACTAACAAGTCAACGGACGGTAAGAAGAAGAGCAAGGGTGAGGAGGAATCATCAGCCGCTGCCACTGCCGCAGCTCCTGCAGTTGCCGATCCCCTCGATGGATATGAAGGTCCACCAATCAGTGCTCTTGATATTCGTGTTGGCCGGATTAACAAAGTATGGGTTCATCCTGAAGCTGACAAACTATTCTGCGAGGAGATTGATGTCGGAGAAGATGAACCACGTCAAATTGCTTCCGGCCTAAGACCGTATATGAACGCCGAAGATTTGGAGGGGCGCATGGTCCTCGTATTGTGCAATCTGAAGGCACGCAATCTTGCTGGATTCCCTAGTCATGGAATGGTCCTTTGTGCATCGAATGAAGACCACTCCGTTGTCAAGTTGGTGAGTGTTCCAGTAGAAGCCAAGATTGGAGAGCGTGTAACCGTGCCAGGATTCAACTTTGAGGGAGAAGAAGGTGCACCATTTGCGGAGAACAAGGTGGGAAAAAAGAAGGTATTCGAGAAGATTGCTCCCTTCTTGCAAACCAGTGAGTATGGCGTCCCTACGTTTGGTGGAAGACCGTTGTTAACGAGTGCGGGCGTGTGCACAAGTCCCATTAACAAGGGAAGCGTGAGTTAATAGAGTTTTGCTATAAGAAGTAATATGATACTAGAGATTATGATCTGATGTTACTAGGGTTAATGTAGGAGCCTGCTCAATAGGATGGTTGCATGATTCTTTTTATGATTCTCTTATCATAATAATGTTCAAGTGATGTTGATGGAAAAGATTGATTTTCATCATAACAAGTACCATGTTTCTGTCACAGTTCACAGCCTCTGGTAATCGAGAATACACGTCATGAAAGGTTCTCGTCATCGGCACTTTTTGCCACTAAAAGGGCCTGCAATCGTTCTCAAAAGACAATCACAATTCAAAAACGACAATTCAAAAAACTGAAAAAGGGCCAAAGCGGCGATGAAGCACCATGAGGAACAACAACAGACAACACGAGAGAGCAGAAACAGAGGATATGATGGAGATCGACCATTCGCAGGATCAAGAGCAAGATGATACATCGTCATCCTCATGCTGCTGGCTTTGCCTTGGGGGAGGGTCGGATGCGTCGGGCATGC
>JALLBH010000706.1:0-13477 GCA_036940005.1 Skeletonema menzelii
TTGAGCCGAAGATATTTCCTTCCCTACTATCGCAGCCGAGTATAATGGGCCTCTAGGAGTATATTGCAGTCGTTACATGCGATAAGGACGTTAGATGTAGTGCTGGTGGCCATCCCAAATCGTGCCTCATCAGGTCAGCTATGAGCATCTTGCTCGATCGTGTTGTCTTAAATTGTGTTACTGTTTATGAACTATGTTTTAGAATTTGTAGACTCCTGCTGTTGAAGCTATTCCATTGTAAACGTATGTGTCATTTAAAGGCACATACTGGCCCGTAATCAGTTTTACTGCCTCTTGACTCGCGACGCCTCCTACAACTGCCGCAATATTATGAATCTCCGCTTCATCGTAGCGGACCACCTCACGTGCCAGATCTTTCCCCTTGGCACTATCCAGCAACTGTTCCTTGATAAAGTCGCACTCACTCAATCCCAAGTTTGTCACGATCTGAGTCATAAATTTGTACACTTCGTTTGCGTCAGATTCTAATGCCAACTCCTGGTCGTGCTTTCCAGGATAGTGATCATGACGGTCATAGAAGGCATCGCAAGCACGAAGAGCGATCCACCAAAGAAGTGGTGTTTGAATAGGATCCGTTTCGTATGGATCAAACATGGCAGATTGGAGATCATCACGTGCATCTGCCTGGATGGTGTCAAAGTTGGGGATGTTTTCAAAGAATGTAGGCTTCAGAATGGAGAGCGCAGGGCTCGCTGGATCCTGCATCTTGTACTCAGCATAGAGTGGACGGGTTTCGAGGATTCGAAGATACCTAGCATTCTTGCAGAAGGTTACAATCTCATCATCAGATGGCATGTCAATATGG
This sequence comes from Skeletonema menzelii, assembly GCA_036940005.1. Classification (NCBI taxonomy): domain Eukaryota; phylum Bacillariophyta; class Thalassiosirophyceae; order Thalassiosirales; family Thalassiosiraceae; genus Skeletonema; species Skeletonema menzelii. Next base: position 827 of record JALLBH010000706.1, read on the forward strand.
AGATCACAACCATTTGAAGCTTGCCTGCATTCATCTAACAATTCTTTTGCAATCTCATAAATCTTGGCTCTATCCTGTTCAGCTTGCTTCTGATAGGCCTCCTGAAGCGCCACATACCGCGTAGTGTCCGACGTCATGTCAGGAATCTTCCCTTCAAGCGGTGGATAGTCATCATTCTGCTTCAAAAATCGTTTCAGTGCCAACGCTAGCAACTGAAATTGCAACACATGAGCTGGAACACTGGATGTTGTCGATCCCTCAACATCCATCTCAGACTTGGTAGCTGAAGCAAAAAAGTCCTTCTCATGAACTCTATCCAATACCTCCTTGACCTCATCCGAAACTCGACCATCAACCCATGTCAAATGCGCCTCTCTAATCGCCTCTTCAAAATTGATTTCATTATTCAAATTCTTTGCCATGCCCTTGACCAACTTTCGGAAGTCTTCCTTCTCTTGGAATGTCTCCGGATAACGTGGTCGTAACGCCGGGTCAGGATTGAAGGGAGCAGAGACAGTCCCCCGCCACTTGTCCAATGCCTGCAGTAAAATGATGACAAATGGGACATGCGAATGATCTTTGGTGTCATCCATCTCATCAAGATTACTGACAGTGGATGCAACATTTTTCAAACCTTCAAATAGTGGCCACGCCGACAATCGTAAGTCCGGGATACGGTTGGATTTTTTAGCTTCAGTGATGCAATGGTAGGGTGATGCAGTTTGAATGCGAGCATATCCCAATAACCCGTAAGAACGTACGACTAGGAGAGGTATGGATCGATTGTGACATTCGTATGAAAGGGGGAGAGTTACAGTGGATGGTTGATCGGCGGCAATGACGAGTATCTTTTGAGGAGAAGTTGACGACGCTGCTGTGGCCGATGATCCATTCGAGGGAGGAGGGCCCTGCTTTATTATTTCAAGCAGAGCACTGTAATCTAAGCCCTCAAGCGATGGCACTGTGTAATGGAATCCAAAGACATCGGGATTGAGCTCCGATAGGAGAGCACAGGCCATGGCCGCCTTGCTGAGCGTTTTCTGGTTGTTGTCGTCTCCTCCGCTGGCCACCTTTGACGGCGCCGGTAAGAAGAAATTAGACGACTGCGCTTCAAACTGCAGCAATGAGGGATCTAATTCGGGACACTTTTGAATAACTTCCCGAGCAGTGGTATTGGACGAGACTTCGCCGTCATCGACAACCAGAAATGATCCGACGCCAGGAAGGACCAGATTTTTGAGAGTCTCCGTGCCACAAGCGGACGAGCCCACGAGGACAACCATTGTGCTGCCGAGGGCTCTTTGCCCAGATGCTCCCCAGAGGCGGAGTTGACGATCGTATTTGTCAGTGGTGGCCATTGTTACTTGTTGGTTGCGTTACAGAGGGTGTAGATAGGACACAACAACAACATTGTGGGATCTTTTGCAAGCTCCTGCTCCGCTCCATAGATTAGAGATATCCATCACTCTCCATCTCACTATGTTCATGTACATACATAACTATGATGCGAAGACGGTCACACGGAAGTTACCGTCACGTTATGGTAACGTGATGGATCTTTTTTCGTACCCGGTACCCTCCGCCTCCTCCTTTCACCTCATTGCCATCTTTGAAGATAAGCACAAGCTACAATACTGCTTCAGAATGGCCCGAACTACCAGCAGTTCCTCTACACGAGGTTCAAAACTCAGCAGGCTGGTCAAGCTGTTAGCTGCCTTGCTTTTCTCAACGCTGGTAGTCATACAATTTTCTCTAGGGTCGCAGCTTTCAAAGTTACATCAATACGATACAACGCAAATTAACGGACACGATACTCATGAACAATTTGCAAATCGAGGTGCAAAGCAAAACATTGCAGTGGCTGAGGATGATGAGAGACTGATCACGCCTAGCACATCAGATGGTACTTTGCAAGGAAAAGAAAGATTGTGGCAAATGCTCACAACAAGAAATGTCACGCAACTATATGCTTCATATTGGGAATCGGTCCCTGCGTTTGATACAGTTCTAACCAATATTCATCGAACGAATGATCCTTCTCCAATCATCTATGGACTGGAGACATGTGAAGAATTTCAGAGAATAACTGCAGACAATCCATCTCAGCGTAGAATTGCTCCAGCTGGCCTCTTCAATACAGGAACCAATCTCTTGAGTGTGCTCTTAGAATACAATTGTCAAAACCCACATCGTGTTGCAAAGTTCAATGGAAATGCCAAGCGAGGTCATGGAAATGAATGGCAAACGCTCTGGGGCAAGCATACCCCTGCAAGATACCGTGGAGCGTACGTGACTGCCAAGAATCCAAAATACAGTGTCGATGAAATATTACCAATAGTGCTGGTGCGTAATCCGTACAGTTGGATGAAGAGCATGTGTCGAAACCCGTACACTGCATCTTGGCAGGGACAATCCAATTCAAAAACTTGCCCAAAGCTAAAGAGAGAAAGCAATCTCAATCAGTGGAATGAGGTGAATGTGAGATTTGGTCCAGGACAAACTCATCACAAATCTCTGGGACATTTGTTCAACGATTGGTATGGTGACTACTTTTATAACAACTATACCATCGATGATGGCAGCGAAAGAAACACAACTGCGCCATTTCCTCGTCTCATGATACGATTCGAAGACATCATTTTCTTTCCAAAAGAAGTCACAGAAGCAGTTTGCAAGTGTGCTGGAGGCACTCTTGGGCACAGAGCAGATGATAAAGATGTCGCGAATGGTACATTCCACTACGTTGTTCGTAGTGCAAAAGCTGGCTTCGGTCATGGCCCTCAGAGTCACAGAAATGGTTTGATTGATTCGTGGATACGGTACGGAAGCGTCAACCCGGAGAGCGAGTACTCATCAGATGACTTGGCACTTGCACAGCAGGTGCTTGATCCGCTTATTATGGATGCGTTCGCATATAGCTAATTATGTTCTAGAATGAAATACATTTAGCTTAATATGTTCAGATTAAGTATATATCTTCTACGCCATCATACTACCTACAGACAACTCCGAAGATCCCCTTTAGTATTGACCTGTTGCCAAATCAAAAACTCCTTGGACAAGATCACTTCCTCTCTTAACGACAGCAACTTCCATGGTGGAAGCATATGGTACAGGCGCGTCGTCCATACACAGACGCTTTACAGGTGCATCAAGAAGGTCGAAGCACTCCTCGGATATTCTGGCACTAACGGTAGCACCAATTCCTCCAGATTTTGTACTTTCATCAAGAATAGCAACCTTGTTGGTGCGTTCAAGACTCTTGCGGATTGTGTCCATATCAAGTGGCTTCAAACTTCTCAACTCAATTAGATCAATGTCAAATCCTTCTTCCTGGATCTCATCAATCACCATCTGAGCCTCCTTCACACCATGGAGGTAGGTGAGCACAGTCACAGCATTTCCAGCAGCAACTGACTCAGCAGACGCCTCGTGAAGAAGAGCAGACTTATTCAAAGGAGCGCACTTGTCAAGGTCAAGTGTTCCCTTAGCCTCCTTCATCATCTTAACAGGAGCGAAAAGGAAGCATGGCCCATTGTCACGGATCATACTCTTTGTAATACCGTAGGCGGCATCAGGCGAAGCAGCAGAGCAAATCTTCAATCCAGGGATTCCCATAACGTAAGCGTGGAAAGGCTGACTGTGTTCAGCTCCAAGAGCTTGATTGGGCGCGGTACCTCCAGCTCCAACGATGGTCATGGGCATATCAAATTGACCACCTGTGGTTGCGTAAGTGTTACCAGCAGAACTGATTTCAGCCATTCCAAAGATTCCGAAGTTGGTGTTCATGAGCTCAACAATTGGTCGGTATCCGTTCATACCCTCCCCAAGAGCCTTTCCAATAAAGTGACCCTCATCAATGATCTCGTCAGCAGCACGGATCTTTCCGTAAGTCTGCTGAGTAAGCTTGGGGATATCGTACGATGATCCGGCTTGAAGATCCTCGGCATGGATGGTAGTTGTAGGATCACGAAGCATTTCTTCGTGAATGGCAAGGTTGATAGCATCTCCGATTGAAATGTCTCCTGCAATGGCCTTCTCACGTAGTCCAGCAATGTGAGCTTGGACAGTTTCCATCTGCTCGGGAGAGATGGTTCGTGCATTGACGGCGTCAGCAAATGCAGGGGCTGGCCTCAAGTTGTAGTCAGTGTCGGGGGCATCAGGATACTCAAGTTCCTTTGCAAGTTCCATGGGTGGCATGGGAGATTCATCAGCAAACTTGACAGCAGCCTTAACTTCAGCCAAAACTTCCTTCTTGAATTCCTTCAATTCATCTTCAGTGAAAACACCGTTGGCAGTGTATTTGTCCTCGAATTTCTTGATAGGATCTTGCTCAGCTCGTGCCCAAGCCTTCTCGTCCTTACGCCCGCGCTCATGTTCAGGGTCAGCAGGGGAGTGACCATTGAAACGGTAGGTGTGCACTTGAAGAATAGCAGGTCCCTTTCCACTTCTTACGTAGTCAATGACGGCCTTACCTCCCTTGGCAACATCCGCTGCATCATAACCATCAACTCTCAATCCAGGTACGCCGTAGTGCTTTCCTTGGTCGAATACACTTCCATTAGTGGCAACATCGCCAGTGTATGTGTTAATAGCACGTCCATTGTCAATAACAAGGAGAAGAAGGGGGAGGTTATCCTTCGCAGCAGAGTTGAGAAGTTCTGCTGTACGTCCATTTTGTGCACCACCCTCTCCAACGAATACAATAGAAATACGATCATCATCAGCAGGTGGGGCTACATCTTCCTTTTCAAAATTTTCATTATCAGACACACCCAATGCACGATCCATCAAAATACTCTTTGCGGCACCAGCAGCATACGGAAGTTGTTCAGAGACAAGTGCCCATCCACCCTGGAAGTAGGTGGACTTGTCAAAAATGTGCATTGATCCACCAGCACCCTTACAGGTACCAGTTTCCTTCATGAAAAGCTCTGCCATGACTGCGCCAGGATCGACACCACTAGCAATGGCATGAGTGTGCTCACGGTAGTAAGAGTATTTCTTATCACCGTTTTTGATAGCATATTCGACAAGGCCAGGGATAGCTTCCTGGCCATTGTCAAGATGCATGAATCCCCTAATTTTTCCTTGCATGTATTGTTGATTACATGCATTCTCAAATCCACGAGCCATTTGGAGTGCTTTGTAAATTTTAATAAGGTTGTCTTTGTTGTTCTCTACCTCACCTTCGTACATGTCCACCTCGGCTTGAGAGTATCCAAACTTTTCAATGAGCTACATGAAGAGAACACAGAAATGGCTTAGAGTATTTTTCTAAATATGAAATTGTAAACAGGTTGGCGATAGATGCCTCTTCCTCACCTGACTTGCAACATCACTCCACACGAAGTCGATAGGGGGACGCATAACACTTGGTTCAGCAGCTTCAGTCTGTTTGATTCAAAAGAAAGAAAAAGAGGGTATGGAATATGTTAGAAAGTCTGACACAAATCAATCAATCAACGAATATATTGTTATGCAGTTCTTCTTACCGTTGGTGTGTCCAAAGTTGCAGCCATGACACGCGAAGGAACTTGTTGCCCAGCGGTGTATCGGCTGACACGAGCATTCTTTGGTGTGCTGTAGTAGGTGGGAAAATAAGATGAATATGCAAAGACATTTGGTCAGCCACTCCTTTTTCAAAGACATTGTGGCGAAAATAACAAATAATAACACCATATCATACTGAGAACAATCCAACCGATGCAATTGCGTGTATCGGATACAGTCAATACAACAAAGATACATTTGCTCTGGTAAACGACTTACATGAATGCAGTAGAGGATGCAGCGCACAGCGCCGCGGCTAGAGCATACTTTGCAAAGTTCATGATGGCGTTGCAATACTTATTATTTTGTAACCTCGCCAAAGTTTGTTGGAAGTATCAAGCAACAAAACACAATGCTATGACGTCTTCTCTCTGGTGGGTGTTGGGTGTATTGTCCACTCTTGTTGGCGGGGTCGACGTCATTCAACAAAGTGGTGTCAATTTGTTACCCCGACACATCGTTGCTGACACGAAAAAGAGTACGTCTCATGTCACACATTCCCACTCTGCTTCCACTTGGAGCTCGACACTGACTAAGCGGCGCACGCGAGATGCGTTTCGCGCTCCATCTTCTCAATGGGATTCCAGAACGATTTTCATTGACAGCCACATAAAAGCGGCGGGCGGGGACATTTATACTATATATCATTCATCCTATTACTCTAAAATGAAGTCGTTCAAGGTATTAGGACTTGTTTCTGCTGGAATTTGTTTACAAATGGCTAATGGATTTGTTGGGTAAGTTGAAAGAATTATCAGTGAAATTGCATGATGACGTTGTGAAATAATTATGTATCATTAATAGATGTGCATGCCAAAGATTCTAACTTGTAAACCTCCACACGCTGAAGCTCGCCTTTAACCGCAACAAGAGCGTCAGCACCAACCATTAGAGGACCACTTGCTGCAAAATTTATTCATTTTAATGACGATGCAGTTGATGATGAGGTACACCATCCTGAAGTAATTATCGATGATGGAATACAGGTTAGAGAGAGGAGCAATTCACATCTGCGTAATGCCATCGCCATTACTGCACCATCGATTGCAATGATGACTATTGCATCATTTGCAATGCCTGCTGTGTCGAATGCAATCACTGTTGCTGATATTAGCGGTATTGCTGGAGGTGCATCCACATCAGCTTCTGCTTGGCTTGATAGTTTGACAGATTCGGGATTTTACCAGGCATTTAGTTTGGTCTTTTTGAGTGAAATTGGGGACAAAACATTCTTCGTGGCTGCTCTTTTGGCTGCTAAATTATCTCGCTTTATTTCGTTTGTTGGCTCATTGGGAGCTCTTGCCGTGATGACTATTATTTCGGTGATTATCGGACAGGTATTCCACGCAGTACCGGCAGGAATTGCAAATGGCGTTCCATTGGATGATGTGGCAGCCGTTCTTGCATTTACTTACTTTGGAATCAAAATCTTGTCAGAAGCATTAGAAGATAATGATGGAGAGAAGAGTGCTATGGACGAAGAGCTCGAGGAGGCAGAGGAAACTGTTGAGGGAAGTGATACCATCTTGAAAGCCTCAGCTGGGGCACAAATTGCAAGCATCTTTGCGCTTGTATTCGCAGCGGAATTTGGAGACCGTTCCTTCCTTGCAACGATTGCTCTTTCAGCCGCTCAAAACCCAGTCAGTGTCGCTGCTGGTGGGATTGCCGCTCACGGTGTTGCGACCGGAATTGCTGTCATCGGAGGAGCTTACATATCAAAGTATGTCTCTGAGAAGGTTATTGGCATTATCGGCGGAACTTTATTCTTAGTTTTTGCCGTGACAACTGCCTTCGGCTTGTTTTGAGTACATCTGCCTGTACCATCTTTTAATTAAGAATGATAGAAGATGTAAACAGTGTTTTCATTATTCTGTACTTCAGAGTCAAATTGGAGAATAAAGTTATCTATTATATCGGGCTTAATATATCAAACCATTATCATTCTCATGGAATAGAATAGTGACTCTGAGTATGCTATACTTGGAAGAGTGTAAACAAAATGTATGTAAATGAAATATTATGATTATCATTCTTCCTCTTCCTTCAACTCCTCATCGTTGTTCTGAACGAGAACATCATTGATGTTGGTGAGCAAAGTTGGAGGCGCAGCTATGCCAGAAAACAAGGTTTCTTCATCCTTGCGCCTCTCTAATTCTTGTGCACTCAGTTTCTTCTTTTTTGGACCAAATATTTCATCAAGCTCTAATTCCAATCGGTCTTCAAAACCTGGTCCAAAGTAAAGTTGGGCGATCTTGGATGAGTTACCCAGTTCCACGTCTGTCGAACTATACAGCGAGTTCATTTTGACTTCGGCCAGAGAACGCTTGATGTCGTCTATCTCCAGCTGATCACCTCCAGTTAGCTCAAGGATGGGTTCTTCAGAGCCAAACAGTTTCCTTGCTTTACCCTTACTAGATGTAGACTCCAAACGTAGCAAAACTGCCTTTTCAACAATCTTCCCAAAAAAGTCGTAAGCGAGAAAACCTAGTGCTTGAGTAGTCTCTTCATTAGGTGGGGATAATGCCGATCTTTGATCAAACCCAACCCAATGCAAGAAAACAACACAAGAATGGTGTAGATTTTGCCAGTTTGTGCGTTTGGGTCGTCCCCTCTTTTTTTGCTGCTTGTTCTGTTTCCATTCCTTCACGTCAGCTGTGGCAGCTCCCGTATTTTTGGACAAAAATGACCCTCTTCGGTAGTCAGCAAATTTTAGGTAAGAATCATCACCCATTTCGGTTGTTCTTGCATCAAAGTTTGCTAGACGCAGAGTCAATCTGCCACCGTAATCGAGAGTACCACCATCCCCATCCTCTTCTGTGTCCTCTTTGTTTTTATTGTTCGTATCGTCTTCATAATTCGATAATTTTGGTTGCTTTATATCATCTGCTGAGTTTTCAACGTAGGCTTTGTGCATCTTTTTCCATCGCTGGTAGGCGCTCATCTCTTCGGGAAATAAAGTGTTCAATTGTTCGATTCCGAACCCACATGGAGTGTCAAACCGTAGTGGATCGATGCCACCAAGAGCTCGAAAAGATAACTCACTATCACCTGTCAGCACCGTGGCTGTCAATTCTCCACCAGTTGTCTTCTTCATCTGATCCTTCACGCTACTGCTATCGTGCATCATTGCTGCTGCTCTTGCTTGGTGCCACTTTTCCTTGTTTTTTCGATGTAAAGCTCTCGCGTCTAGAATTGCACGCTGAAGACATGACCTCGTTCCCAGCAGAGCTGATGATATTACATCCAAATGTGGTTGCGTCCCATCTCCAAATGTGACCAACATTCGTTCACCCATTTTCCCAAAGGGAATCTCCTCTAACTTTTTATTGCGTGCAGCAAATGCTTTCTTAGCTTCTTTATCAGAAGGAAGGTACTCGTCTGTTTCCGACGCAGCACGTTTCTTTTGTGGTGGCTCAGCGCTGTCACTTTCATCGTCGTCGTCATCATAATTCCCTTCATCGGGAATGATGGCGTCATTCTTTGTCCCTTTTCGAGTCGAAGCTGCAACAGTTGGGGCACCGATGATGGAGTTTATTGCATCCTCAATGTCATCATTACCAACTTCGCCGCGGCTTCGTCTCATGACAAGTGAAATTAAATCATCAAATTTACCAGCACTGTCGCTGGACATAGCAACGTTATTATTCGTCGACATTATTTTGGTTTAGTACACACTAAAAGCTAGACAATGATCGGGTTGATTTTGTGAACATCATGTAAAACGACAGGAAATGAAGTGAGAAAACTGGTAGGTAAGCAAGTAGGTAAAATAGTAGGATGATTTGTTCCTGGAAATGAAGGTTACCTCATCTAAATGAGTACAGCTGAGGGCACATGGATCAGATTCTACCGTTAAGGACTACCTCAGTGCTAACCTCGATGGAGTTTTTGGTATTGGCAATGTGGAAGTTTATGCCTTCGTACTCAATACTGTTAGGACCAATCAGAACAACGCGGGCCTGATGGCCCGCAGTTTCCTGGTGATGAAACGTATGTTGACATCTACGAGTTCACTGCTCTCAATTAGTACTTTCTGCTATTTCGTCTCCATGTTGCTGCCTGCCTCTTAAATTTGATTGTAATAGTTTGTTTCCGTATCTTAAAGATAAAACATAGGTCACAAAATATATACATCATAATTTAAGTTTATTGTACATAATATAAGAGAACAGAACAATGTGACCTGCTTCGTTGAAAAACTTTATGACATCAGGCAGACAATGGCTCGGAGTCCATTAGATCCTTGCTAAATTCAATTTCTCCTTTTCCCTTTTCTTGTTCTTGATCAGCAGTTGCATTCATCACATGTATCGGATGGATGCGCTCACCAGAAGGTGACTGTATCATTTGTTCATCATCTGCAACGTTTCTCCAGTTCCAACCTTCTGAAGCAAATTCAATGCTGTTACGGACAGCGTTTCGGTAAAGATCGTTCGCAGAGCTCCATAGTCGTTCCTTGACTGAATTGGGGTACTCTTTTCGCGATGGGATCGGCATCACGGCAACATTATTGTGTAGTGATACTCGTCGTTTTGATTTTGATTTCTTGGATAATGATGAGTTGCAGCTTGTATGTGATGAAGATGCTGTTAGATTACCAAGAGACGCTGTCGGTAAATAAGTAATGAAGGAATAGAAAAGGAAGTTGAGTTTTGGGCCCAGAAGGACAACGATGCGACACACAGAAAGGCAGGTTAGGTTTACATAGGGGAAAAAGCTGGATAAAAGCAGCGTGTCACCGAATGTCGTCGACGACCTGTTTTTGGCACGTAGGAATTCAGTACCTTTTCGTCAATTTTTCTGTGCTGGTTTGTCGCCACCATGACGATGATGGACCCAAGTATCGATACGAACTCACCTGTAGACGTAGACGAAAGCGCCGTTGTAGATGACGACGAAGCAGTAACAATGCCGATATGGTCGTTAAACATTGAAGCACTATGATGAAGCGGAGGGTGTAGTGAGCTTTGATTTGCAAGTGCTGCAGAAGCAGGTGCGGAAGCGCGGCGCTTCATTGATTCATGTGACATTAGAGCAGCAAAGTCTTCATCACCAAAATAAAATGCATCGTCATCAAACATATCTTCATCTCCATCTTCTATTGAGCTGTCATCGTCTAAGCAGACTTTGAGGGGCTCAAGAATAGGTTCCAGTCCGCGCAGGAGCGGTTGCTGATGCACATCTTCGTGCATCGGCGACGCCGGGCCGTCCTCTCTGCTCATCGTTGCAGACGTCACCGCGGCGGCATCATATTCTGTATCTATTTCCGAATGCTTTCGTTTTTCCATCTTTTTATTGTCGTGTTGTCTCTCCAATTCAGCCCTGTTGTATTGATCGCTGCAATGAGATTCAATGCTTCCTTTTTTGACGCCAGCGATTTTTGTAATTTTGTGTGCGCGTTTTTTTTAAGTGGGTGTCGGAAGCTCTCGCCATATTTTTTGATACTTACGAAGTCCTATGTTAACCATCGCCAAAAATGATAGGAACGTGATCTTTCTGTGAAGCCTATGAAGAAGGACACGGCTGGATAGTGACACCAAAAATGTCATGTACACAATCACCCCAACCGATCGTTCCAAGCCGAATGCGAGAAGCGAACGAAGGAAGCATTCTTCTTCTGTAACCGGAGCAAGAAGCACAGTTGCGATAGCACACGTAGGCAACAAAAAATGCATCAGCGTCCCTGAATGAAGTGACTAACCAGTTCTGAACAGTACATGATTTATGAATATAATTGAATATTTGCGACGATAGTAGGTAGATGCGGCGCTCTTTCTACAAATGCGCTCTCTATTATGTTATGGTGTTATTGCTGTGTAACAATGGGACATGCAAGGATGTGTACCGTCTTCATTGACTGCATACACAGTCTTACATCAATCATTGTCTTCGTCAATTATACCACATAATCTATTGAACTTCCACACCAAACTCCCCCTCACAAAAAAAGTTCGTGGCGCTTGTAGACCCTGACCCACCCTTCGTCTCATCTACACGCTTGTAAACCTGATAGTACATATCATGTCCAAACCTACCTTCTCTCTTGACCTTCTTTCCCTCTTCGGTCTCTGTTTTCATCAGCGTAACACATGGATCTGCCTCCATTTCTTCCTCTGTCAATCGTTCAAACAATGGATGAGCATCACACTTTTCGACATGCCAATCGTGCAGATCTTTCACATCCGTAATGCAATACAATCTACCAACTTCAGGTTTGAGTAGGAATGCATACTCAGATAACAAACGTTCTGAAACAATCCTTCGAGGATGATTCTTCCTCTTGAAATGTGGATCAGGAAAACAAAAGAAGAGTTTCTCAAGAGATGCCTTGGGAAAGAAGTTGGGCAAGTACTTCATGGCATTTGTTCTCATTACCGAACAGTTTTGATACTGGCCAGGATTTTCTTTACGATGAGCAACGATGCGCAATCGTACATATTCTGTAACCTTTGCGCGGATTTCAAGACCTAGTATTGTATTGTTGGGTAGTGCCGGAGAAAGAGCCATTGTCAGTCCTCCGAAGCCACATCCTACATCAAGAACATCTGGGCGAATGGCGGCAGATTGTGCGTTAACGCCAGACATTTCCTTATTATCTTGTGCTAATGATGGGTGTTCAGGATAATGCTCCTCTGTCCAATCAAACAGATCAGGACGAGTTGGATAATCGAATGCTTCATTGAAGGAAAGAGGATTGCAGTGAGCACGGCTTCGATAGAATTTCTTTTGTGGCATCTCTCCTTCTGCAGTGATGGGTGCTGCCTCAGCCGATGAGGTCGCCTCCTGCTTGCTTGCAGCGAGGCCACTCTCATTGTCGGCGCGTTTCTTTCCTTTACTCTTTGGCATGGCTGCTGATGGATTTGACCAAGTATTAAGTAGTGATGTCTATGCCGTTTGATAGATGATAGTTAGTGTGATTCAGATTTCATGGAGCAGGTCGATAGGTAAAAGATTTTTGTGGTTGTGCGGCTGGCACCAAAGGTTCGTCGCATACCCCACGGCCACACCCAGCACACAGCCAACAAAAAACAAAATCCAACCGATAAGCGATTACGGTCGGTTGAAAATGTACTAATTCCTATCGTGGGTTCTCACGTG
>JALLBH010000707.1:0-13440 GCA_036940005.1 Skeletonema menzelii
TTTTTTGTCTTTCTATGTGCTTTACATCGTCTTGTGTTGTTTACTCACACATCTCGCGCATCTTTGTCCAGGCTGGAGGAGAAAAGGTCGAGGGGTCGGCGGTCAGGCTTATCATAACTCATAACAGCGAACAGCGACCCCCAGCAGTTAACCAAATACATACCAAATTTATCGCTGCTGAATAATGGAAGTCGAAGACAAGGGCCATCGACATGGCAACTTTCCGAATTACTATTCTTTTCATCCTCCACAAAATAGGTTGCTGCTACTGGAGCAATGCGGTCTAATGACTTACATCCGACGCGGATTGGTGGTTATTGCTGCCGATGATGTCAGTGAGTTAGGCGACGATGGGGCAGAATCAACGTCACCCAGAAAGAAAGCTCGATTGGACAATGCAGCAGGTGCAGCTGCGGTGGAAGCAAGAAGTGGTTCGATCGCAGAGAAGGACGACATAATTTATTATTGTGACTTAGGTTGTAACGAAGGTGATTTGACGATGGCATTGGCTAAGTCTATATCAAAAGCCGTACGCAACAATGAACAGATTGTCAGGTGTCTAGGTTTAGATATTGATGCAACATTGATTCAACGTGCACGTGACAAATTTTCTCGCAAAAAAGTTGATGACAATTCAGAAAAAAAGGAATTTATGCCAGTCTTCGAAGATTGCAACTTGTGCTCAAATGATGAGCATAATAATGCTTGTTCTAGTTTCTTTGCAAACGCGACGGAGACACAGCAAGATATCATACCTAGACAGATATTTTCTCTCACGACAATATTTTCGACAACGATGTGGGTCCACATACACGCGGGTGATGAGGGGTTGACGAAGTTTCTTGAGAGGGCTTGTGAATGGACGAAGAAGTACCTCTTGATTGAACCCCAGCACTCTGGTTGGTGAGTGAAGCTATGTTGTGTTGGCGTGTTTTTTAGGTGCATCACTCATCGATACGTTGTTTTTAACGCCTGCTGTCAATATGCATAGCTACAGAAAGGCAAATATAAGACTGCGAAAAATGAAACGACCCGAGCTGGATGTATCATCTGAGAGGCTGAAGATGCGTAGTGATATTGAAAATGAAATTGATAAAGTTGTAACAGGTTGCGGATTTCGCAGAGTAAAGTTGGATGACGAAGGCGGAGAGCAAGGAGATGATCTTAGAACTGCTTGGAACCGCACTTTACAGCTTTATGAGCGGAATGAGATTGACGAAGATTAGAGACATTCCAGATGGCTGTGAATATACCGAAAACAAATCCAAATCCATCAAAAAGAAGATCCATATTCTGCAGTCTAAAAAACGATCTCACGCGACGTTTCCTCTGTTCAGGAAACAATGGTAGTAGGACGTGCGACTAAAAGTGGCGATCATGGATGAAACTGCGTCAGCGTCACGACACACCACTCACATTACATTACACCGAATAAGCTTTGCAAAGAAAAGAGTTCATCTCCTCCTGAAAGATACACAGAAACAATGCCTAGGATTTTCACCTTTTCATTCATGGGCGATGTATCGCCAGCTCCTCGACCTGCACATGTTCAACCTACCGAGCGAGGCTCTGTTGCGGGTCCACTTCAAAATATTAGTAACACGAAAGTACCAACCACCGAAGTCTTAAATGAGGGCAAAACAAACTTACTCAAGCCAGTATCAAGTCAGTGGAGAAGCGGTAAAGGAAGGTCCCAAACGCCCAAATGTCTTGCTGCGATCCGCATTTGCCTAGGCTTTGATATCTCTCCTGATGACATTGCTAAATATGTAGCTAACACGGTAGAGACAGACGTTCAAGCAATCGAGTTCAAGAGAGCTAGAGATTGTGCAAAACGTATTAGCAAATCGATGTGGAAAGGCACGGAGGATGGAGCGATCTGAAGATCTAAAAAAGATTGATTGATGGTTATATTGCTTAGAATATTGCACATCACTTGCACCGATTAGATTTAGAGGGCGGAGAATTCGGAAATAACAAACAGTGACTTTATGTCAATTAATAGCAAATAGCCCATTCAAATGTCCACAAATTCATCTTGCGGTTTGACAGCTGTCTTCTTCTGTAGCTTTTTCCACTTCTTCCACCCGACACAGTCAAACTTGTGCCCTTCGTAGTCAACTGCTTGGCAGGAAGTTGAACAGTAATGTGCTTTTCGACATCGTTCGCACGTCATCAATGCCTTCAACTCCACTTTTTCTTGAAGACAATCGAGATTGTTGCATATACTGATCTTCTTATCCGACTTGACCAACAAGAACTTTGCATCTAAACATGAACAATCGATGCGTTTCCTCGTGTAGCTAACCATTCTTCTCTCGTCCGAACATACAAGCTCGTGCACTTTGTGGTAGTAAAAGAAAGGTTTTGAGAACTGCAACTTCACCTTTACATATTGAGATAGATACTCTGCGAATGCTAGAAGAGTAGCACAGCGAAACAAGTTTTTCGCTTTGATATCTAGTTGGAAATGTGTCGACGTTCCTGCTCGTCGATCGAGTAGTAACTCTGTGGCAGTGCAGAGGAATGCTTTTGATAATAAGCCAAGAGTAGCAGCGTCATTGTACAGAGAAGGATATTTATCAACCGTTGCCTGCCTCGCCGCCTCGAAGGCACCACCTACTCGATCATTTCTCCTTTCGCTGATGCAGATTACTTCCACGACAGTATTTAGAATATCGTAAATAATATTGATGCCATCCCCCGAGGGGAATCCATGCATACATTCTCCCCGACTTCTACCAGGCTGGAAACGGCGTATGAGCAAAGAAAAGTCTTCGTCAATTCCACTTTTCTTTTCTTTCGCTTTAGCCTTCCTTGCTCTGCCTCTGATCTTCTTGTTGGATGGCATATGACTTTTCTTTCTTCAATATCCATATCGCACTCGACCGATAGACTCGACCGTAGACCACGATAGGATCTCCTACTCCTTGCTACCCAGAGTCAATTTTAAAATAAGTAGCATATCTTTCACCTTCTTCACAACCCTATTCTCCTCTTCCTTCTGTAAGACAGATATAAGAAGCAGCGTACAACATTCTAGAGAAATCCTACCGCACTTCTTTCGCCACCATGATTCTGTTTGATCACAGCGGGAAGAACAAAAAGCTCTACCGTAAGCTGCATTCATTTGCCAAGATCAAAAATTACGATGGTTCAGAGCTTTCAGCCGACACGCTTGCAGATTGTGACTTGTTTGTCTGCTTTGGCAGCAAGCTGCATTCTGATAGCTCGGTGTCTGCTCTAAAAGAATTTATTGATCGGGGCGGTTCGGTGTCAATATTCAGCACAGAAGCAGAACCGAACAATCATTTTCTTAGCTTCTATGGTATACGGATCGAAGAAGGCACAGTCGTTAGAGCCGTTTACCACGAAGGTTTCTTCCACCCAAAGCATGCGCTAATTCAGAATGGCATTGCGCAACAATTTGGTTCGTCTGCTGAGAACATGAGTACATCAATGGCCTTCGTGCATCCTAATGGAACAACGCTGAGTGTAGAACCCCCATCATTCACTCTCCTCTCATCAGGCTCAACCTCGTATCCAGTAGATTGCCCAGTCGCAGCTGCGTGGGAGTCAACCGTAGGAAGAGGCCGACTCATCGTAGTTGGATCTGCAGATATTTTCTCTGATGAGTGGCTGGAGCGACAGGACAATTCAAAACTATGCGACATATTCTTTGATTTTCTCCTTCACCGAGGAATGGAATTTGATCCTTCATTGGGAAGGTCAGACTTTGAAGAAAAGGAGTGCGTACCAGACATTTCATCATTGTCGAATTTGATCAAGCCATGCCTGCAGGAAATCGAGCCGCTACCACAAGATTACACAACTCTTTTATGCGACGATCAGTTTGGTCTCACTATGGAACACATACCTAAAGTTATCGATGCGTACAAGACTTTGAATGTACCATACGAGCCCTTGACTTTGATCGAACCACACTTCAACTGTCCCCATCCACCACTTCGAATGGCAACGCACGCACCAACAATGCTTGCACAGCCATCTCCAGAGCTGGAATTGTTTGATCTCGATGACTGCTTGACGGATGCACGCACCAGATTAGTCCGACTTGGTGGGAAATATGTTGACGACTGTGATTTGACTAATTATATTCTGGAAGCCGGTTGGATACTTGGAGTAGATGGTGGTTGTAATCAAGTTGACGATGAAGAAGAGAAGGCAAAGCATGTGCTCCATGCTGTGGCAAAGATGATTCTAATGCACAGCAACGAGATGAGGTAGATTTAACAAGAATGAGATCCATCACTGTCCACCAAGTCTATCAAATCTCTGCTGTTTGTTCGCGCTGTCGCTACACTAGCAGTGTGGCGGCTCTTCTTTAACACCTTCACTACACCCGTTCTCACCGTCCGAACATTGTCAGTGTCGCTTGTTGTCATCCATGATCGACGTTGATCCATCGCTTCATTAGCCAATTCATCAGCGACTTTATTTTGTTCCCGATAAACATGGTCAAATGAGACTTCGCTATCTGAAACATTGTTTTGAATGTCCGCAATCATACGTTGGCATTGCTGATATAATGGCTTTAAGCTTGCATGTTTGCACTTCCAGTTCCCTTTTAGTTGCTGAATGATGAGATTAGAATCTCCATATACTTGTAACTTTAACGTCGGATTAGAGACATGTGTTGATGACGATAATAAATCATTTTTTGCTCCTAACTGTTGACTTATTAATGTCTGCGCATGTTTCAAACCAGCAATCAAGCCTCTGTACTCTGCATAGTTATTTGTTTCCTTATCCCCACAAAACTCACGGATCAAGTATTTAGTTGTGATAGGTGGATTCATTGTATTATTGACAGCTATAACTTCAGCACCACAGCCTGCAACTCCTGGATTACCACGGCTTCCGCCATCAAAATGTATCTTGATGCAAAATCGAGCAGCATCATTTTTGAATGGGTGTTCATTGCGTCGTTTCTTTTGCGATAGATCCTTTGTATCGCGCGACCTTTTGTTTCCTACAGTAGTATTGGAAGAATGAGCAGCGGGAATAGCTGCGGAGGGTGCGTTCGAATCTATAAATGCTTGGGCTTCATCACGTGTCTTGAAGCTCTTGAAAATTGCTCCACTGAAGCCTGCCGTCTGCGCTTTGCACTCATCCCATGTTTGATATATCCCAGGGGAACGTCCTTTTGCGACTGCGTACCATTTTGATTTTGGCATCTTGTTGTATGGATGGATGTTAGCTCCAATATGAATGAACTGCTATCTGCTCCACTAGAGCAAGGTATGTAGCTTGCTTTTTGCTTTTGTGATGAATGCGCATGATCGATGAAAAAGAAGTATCTGAGCGTGGGATTTTTGGTACTGATTCCTCTCTGTAGGTGAATGGCTGATTTTTTCCCCTCCGTCTCTCGCACTTCGTAAGAAATATCCACCATGTCAGATGCCAAGCCGTCGCCGCTGGTCATCGACCTTACAAAGGAAGCAGCAGCTGCTCACTCTATAACGCCCGAGCCGCAGCGCCCTCTCAAGCAGCGCAGAATCTCTCGACGCATCCAGAATGCTCAGGCAAGTGCAAGTGGTGATGGCCAAAGTTGTGAAACTGCTGCTGCTGCCGACAACAAGGCTGCATCTTCATCTGATGAATCAGTACAACCCGCAAAACGCGACAATGGTGTAGCATACCGAAAGAATGATTACTATGAGGTAGAACGCATACTTGAAAGACGCACTAAGAACTTTGGAGGCGATTCAGCCGCTGGAGGGCGCAACGTTGTCGAGTACCTGGTCAAATGGAAGAATCCTCCTGACTACACGGGCAAAGGGTCTTATTGGGAAGATTCATGGCAAATTGCGGAGAATTTAGATCCACTCTCTTTGGCTGTAGCATTCCGTCTCTTTCCTATGGATGGCGATCCAGATAGAAACAGTAATGAAACGGAAGAAGAGATAGAGAGTGAACAAAGTGAACTCGAGCTGAATCTTGGCGACGATCTCTTTGATGATGACAACGGTGATGATGTAGAAGAGGAAGGAGAAATAATGTTAGATGATGTGAAAGATGATGGTGATTATGATGCTATCGAGGAAATAGATGCACAAACGTACCATGATATTGCCCATCTGGGCGACAGCGAATATGACAACCCAGGCACTGTTGAATTAGAGGTAAACAGAAAGACATATCGAGTTGGTCAGTCGTTCATCTCTCCAGACGGAGAGCTGTGTTACACTATATCTACGATTTTACCCATCCCCAGAAAGGCCAAGTGGTGAGTGATACGCTTGTCAGTGCTGAATTGTGAAACCTTCAAATGCTCATCTCTTGATTTTGCACCTCTTGAATAGCCTCAAATACATAAAAATGGAAGCATGCTTTGCTTGCCCCAAAGGAAAGGAAGGCATGTTTATTCAGCTGTCCAATGAAGTGATTTTAGATTTATCAGTGCTGAAATCCTACGCACCAGCTAAATCACAGTTGAAGAAATTACCAATGAAGTACGACGAGTCGGAAAACCAACGTAGCTTCTGCTTTTGCAACGAAAGTGCAAAGGTACATCACCACCCCACAGGCAAGCCTACCGTCTTGGACTTGTTTGCTGGCGTCGGCGGAATGTCACTTGGCTTGGAAAAGGCTGGGTTTGATGTTAGATGGTTGGTCGACTCAGATGAAATTGCTGCAGCTACGCTCACAGCGAACAAAAGGAGTTCTAACATGAATACTGACGTTTACACTGAAAAACTGTCTTCATTCTTGAAGAATTGCATTCAAGAAGATCCTGCTTACCCCAAACCCGGCGAAGTTGACCACATTCACGCTTCTCCGCCATGTAAAGGATTCTCGAGAGCCAATAGGAACGGTGGAAAAGATGACATGACGAATAACAAGGTAAGCTTACAGATACATCGATGAGCCACTGGATCCAGCAGTCATCAAATACTAACCTTACTCTCAAAATCCAGCAAACGCTTCTTTTTGTCAAGGCAATTCAGCACTTCCGCCCAAAGACGATGACGTTTGAGAATGTCGCGGGCCTGTTGACTCCTGATTTCAAAGGATACCTAAAGTCCGTTGTTGCAAGCCTATTGACGATGCAGTATCAAGTTAGAGTCCAAGTATATAATGCGAGTTCATACGGAGACCCTCAGCATAGGCGTCGCTTGTTCATTATTGCATCACGGCACGATTGTTTGTTACCTTCCTCACCGTTGCCTACACATGGCCTTGGTAGGAACCTTTTACCTATCAAAACTTGCAAGGATGCCCTTCAGATGTTCGATAAAGAACCCACGGGCTCCGGGGCTTTTATGTCACTTTCAGCCAATACAAAAATATGGAACCATATTGCTCCGCGTATTGCACCGAACAAGGAAAAAGACTACGAGCTGAAAGCTGACGAACCTTCGAGGACTATCCTTGCGAGGTCGAGACCACATGTTCATTACAACGGAAAGCGATACATTTCTGTAAGGTGAGTACAACATTTCAGAACAACTAGAATAACTTCGTCTCCAACCCATGTACCAAACTCACATTCTTTACTTTTTTCGCTCGGTTGGCAGAGAGGCGGCTTCTCTCCAATCCTTTCCTTCTGATTACAGGTTCTTTGGCTCTCTGTCATCTCAATACTCGCAAGTAGGCAATGCAGTCCCTATTTGTTTGGCAACTGCTATATCACGAAGTGTAATTCGAGTTCACGGAGCGCCGTAAAAGTTTGATGCCCGGGACGGAATGAGGCAGTATTCGATACAATGGAAAGAGAACGAAAATATTTATGATTATAACTGTAACGTCTTCACCTCGCACTGCTCTTCTATTTCTATACATCTTTTTAGGCGGACACAGTGAAAATTCCACCAGGAGGAACTCCAGCGGGAACGGCCACAATTAGTGGCTGTCCAGTTTGTGGATGAGCTACCTGAATTTGCTGACCACTTGCAACGTTTGGAGGTACTTGCACTTGAAAAGTGAATGGTTGAGCCTGCACAGGAACAGGAGCTGCCATGACTGGAGCGGACCCCGATTGAGTTGAAGGAGGTGGTATCACATGAAGGCTTCCGAGCCCAGCTTCGTACGAATTGTCAATGTAGCAACCAACGTCGCCATTCAGGGCGATCTCTCCGTCACTGCCATAGTCCATTGATAAGTCAATATCTGCCTCTTCATTGTAATCGTCGACGGCGATTTTCGAAGTGCTAAAGTTTGTGTCTGCCTGAGGCATGATTCCACGGCTGTAAAAGAATTGAACAAGTTGATCTGGTATCTCCTCCAAAGTTGCTCGCGTTAACGATGTTTTGTTGTGTTCATGTGCATTAAACTGGACAAACTGTACAATATCTCGATTGACTCCAGAGCGCGTTTCAAAGTCATCAAGGAATTGCATGGCGCTAAAGTCAGCATTGCCAATACCAACAATGACGATAGAGAGTGGTGCGTCAGCAACGGATGCCAATACTTGTTTTGTCGCCTCAACATCAGTAACTGCACCGTCTGTGAGGAGTAACAGAATTGAATATGACAATGGGTTGATTTGATACCTCTGTTTTGCCTGACTTGCAGCGAGCTGAATCACTTCCGTGAAAACTGTGGGGCCACTCATGATAAGAGGTGTTTTGAATACACCTTTGTATGCATCCAAAATGCCTTTGATTCCATGCACTTCTTTGTTCGGTCCAACTTGAAAACAATGTCTAACAACACCATCGTACTTGGCTCCAAATCCATACACTGGAAACTGCTGATCAGAATCATACTTTGCAACAATGCCCCCAACAGCCGAAATTGCCTTTTCATACCCATTCATTTGTCCGTGATGACTAAAATGATGCAACGTACCAGGTCTCCTTGGATCACCATTCGATCCAGTAAAGTCGATTGCTACACACATGGTCAAATCACAATTGCCTGAAATATAGTCGACAAATGTTGGTTTGTTTGGTGGTGGTACAGGAACAGGCAATGGTTGTCCACCCAAGTTCATATTCCCGAAATCTGCTACTGGCACAGGAACGGGCATGACTGAAGGTTGATATGAAGCAACCGCAGGTACAGTTGAAGTGCCCACTGCAGGAGCAGACGGTGGCTTCAGCACTGATGAAGTATCTGCACCAATAATTTTACATTCATCCACGGTTATTGTTCCATATGATTTTGAACCTTTCTTCAATGCAAATTTTCCACCGACACTTTTTACCAGTTCATTTACTGTGGTATCAAAAGCACCCATTGTGTTATGCTTCCCATTCTTCTCATGATCAAAGACTGCCACCTGGATCCTCCTATTCAAGTCTCCATCACACAACGCGTTAACATCAATGGAGGCAGGTTCCCACTTTGGATTCAAATTGTTTTTTATATGTTTGCCTCGATAAACTGGTGTCCACGATCCTCCACCAGCTCCATCGTAGGTACGACGGACCTCAAAGAAGGGATCTGATTTACCAAATAATCCATCCACATTTTTGAGTTTGATTCCCTGCAAACAAAGGGCTAACTTGCCTGCCGATCTGGGTGGTGCTTTGGAGATGCGAGCGTAGAGTATTCCACCTTTTTTTAGTTTTTTGGCTTTTGTACTTCCTCGACTGCCTAGGATATCTCCAATTTCGAATACAGCGGCTGTAATAATAAAGCAGAAGAGTGCGAGAAATAATGAATAAAGGCACAATTTAAGCATACAACTTTGCTAATACAATGTATACAAATAGAAAAAATACTTACACCCCATAGGCTTATCACTCTGCTTCCTAACCTCATCAACAATCGATACATTAATAAAGGTCTCCTTCCCAAAGCTGTAATCAAATAAAAATGACGTCGTCCATTTTGGAGATAGTGAATTTTTTATCACTTCTGTTTTACCCAGCACTCGTGGCTTTTCACCAGGCCCGGTGGCTAGTAGTGTTACAATGGCAAAGGGGTCGGATGTCCCCTTGCCCAGACCGGCGACATTTTTTAGTCCGGTGGCGTGCAGTGTTAATTGTAATTTTTCTACTGTCATTTTTGGTTTTCTTTGATCTTATTGTGGTTGCTGCTGCGCGAATAGAGATGATGCTCGCAAGATGTATCGTGCGGGAGTCGTCCGCACATTGAGAAGATTTGAAGCGTTGAGATTTTGGATTTTGGGGAAGGGTATTCTGATCTTGCTTAGGCGGAGATTGGCGACATTGGCGATTGATATTTACTTAGTAGGAATTGGTATTGTTTTGACCTCACCCGCCGACGATGACTTTGTATCTATGTGGAGCTCCAGGCAAGGGAAACGTCCAGGGCACTAAGTAGGCCGCTCTTCGCTGTACCCACCTGTAGAAAACACCACAAGAGATACAAGGGGACTAAATAAATTGTCTTTAGCTTCTATTAGTGTCAGTGATCTGTTATCCTCGCGGTGCACGGCAGGAGGATACGATAGGTGGCGCTGCTGATGATATACTACTTTAGATTTTCTGTGATGACAAGAAGATTCTCTCCGCTGCCGTTCATCATAGTACTGGCGTGGATATGCGTAGCTCATTCTTTCCAATCGGCGTCATATGTTGGCATAGAGCGAAGTACGAAAGTTCTGCATAATCTCCAGCTGCATCGCAAATGCGAAGAAACAAACAACAACAACAACCGCAGGACATTTCTAATATCGAGTGGAATCATGTCTTCATCACTTCTATTTCCATTCCAACAAGAAGCAAGCGCACTTCCATTCTTTGAACAAGATCGTAGACAGCTAGAGTTATGTCTTGTGCAAGTACTCAGAACAAAGTATTGGGCAATGAATGTGGCCAAGTCACTGAACACCAAACTCCTATCACCTTTGACCAATAATAATTCCACCAACGTGATTGAATTATCAGATGCGCAACGCAAACAGCCCTACTTAGAAGCAAGATTGGGTGCCAAGGCAATTTTGACAAAGAAGATTGGTGGGGGTGCAAATGCCAATGTTGTTAAGCTTGCCAGTTTCCAACTGAAAGAATCTCTTGAAGATGGAAGATACTGGTGTACAGAGTTGGCCAAGACAAATCAACTCCCAGGACAGTCCACCGGAGAGTTGAAAAACGGCAAACGATTTTGCAGTAATGAACTTGCATCAATATCCGATGAAATAATTGAAAGTCTTGCATCGCTTGTGGAGTTCGATGGCCTGGAGACTACGATAGACCCTTCTCCACGCTCCTCACTCATGTTAAGCATGTACGACAGTAAAAAAGGGTCGTTTGTGTATCGGACATTGGTGGAGCGAATCATCCCAAGTTGTTCACAATATCTTCTATTATTTGGGGATGAGAGGCTAAACTTGTGCTTGGAGTTTGTGAGGAAAGAATATCCTGATGAAATGCCAATAGAGGTGTTGGCAAGTCTCTATGAAGGTGCTAGTTAAGGTATTTACTATAGCGATGAGAGACGCATCAAAGAACATCCTGAGTTTTACTTATGTACAAATTGCTACAATCTTCAAAAATTAGTGTCATAACACCCGACTCTCGTTAAGATGCCTTCGTCGCCTTCGAATTCTTTGCATTTGGATTCCATACAAAACCAATTTCATCGAGAAGTTTTATGCGCTCTTCAGTCAGCCAAGTACTCTTACCATTTCGACGTTGGGCGTATTGAGCACGCTGATTCATCACCCACCAGGATAGCTTTTTATTGGGAGGATATCCATGAGGCACACGGCAGTGCTATGGTTTGGCAGAAAGAAACATGATGTTTGTGAGCGATTTAGAATAGGTAGTAGCTGGCTAGTGAACGAGCGAGAACAAAGTTGAAAATCAAAGCAACTTACTCCTTCAGTCCGTTTGAATTCAAGAAGTTCATTGTATCGTTGCGCCCACCTAGTCGGGCGAGATTTATCACTAGATTTTCCCATTTCTGCCTTCTTTGTAGCAGCTGTCGTTGCTCCTAGCTCCACCGGAGCGTTTGCATTCAGGTGGTTTCGATTTTCTGTCGTGAAGACCGGTGTTTCAACTTGTTGATGCGGTAAAAGCCAGTTCAGTCCTGTTCTATCTATGCCATTATTTGCAGCAAGTGCAAAGGTAGATGCACCACTGATGGGCATGCTGGGAATGAACCCTGGTATCAAATTGTTCATCACAGCGTTGCTAGCACTTCCACCAAATGCATCCGATTGTCCCAAGCCTACGCCTGCACCCATCAGAGCAGTCATGGACAAATCGTTCATATTAGGCTGCTGAAACGTCAATGGTGGAGCATTCGGCGGATACATTCGTTGAATAGGACTGCTTTCCTGTCGATTCATCAAACCTCCGGAAAGTTGTCGCTGGAGATTTGTTAGTATATGCTGTTGCTGCTGGAGTGAGGGTTGTGGCTGTCGCTGTTGTTGAAAGAAAGGATCATTAGCGGACGCTTCGTTTATTGAACGAGCTCGTCCTCGCATTGGGAGTGGACGAGCTCGTCCTCGCCCCAATGGGAGCTCTCGCTTCGTCACAATAGGTGAATTCGCTCTTTCAGGAGATTTTTTTGTTTTTGACCGCAATGCATGCCATTCATTATTCTCCTGCTGTCTCTTTCTCTGCAATTCCTGCTCTGAAAGAGTTCGTGCAGACTGCCCCGGTGCAAACGGAGTGGGTAATAACGCTCGAGGATCATTTGGAGGAAGAGCTAAATCTTGTGAAGTTAACAGTGTTGATGCATTTGCAAGCAGTTGCATGAGAGTCTCACTCCCAAACTCTTCATTTCGTCCTGGTTGATGATTGGGTTGAGAAATATTTCGCCGATCACAAGGAATTAGATCATCCCCAGCTTCAGGAAGACTGGAACAAGAGTCGACATGTGTAAGCCTTGCATCTTCACTTGGCATGCCGTCCAAGGGATCATCCGACTTGGCGGTGTCGGCGGAGCCGCATCTGTCGGGTGGAACGGGGCTTGACATCATATTATGTCTAATACACAATACAAAGCGGGGAAACAGCAATTGAGATGAGTGTTGCCTACATGAATATAAGATAAAAGAGAACTTATGACAAATTCTTTGCCCCAGCCGAATTTGCCGATTGTATTAACTATTATGAGCGGGGGAACAATATCTGCACCTTCACAACGGCGTCTTCATCACAAGGGAAATGCAGCCGAAAAATACTGCCAACATTACAACGTATTCTCTCACCTTCAGTCAATCCTTTTCTGTGATATTATTACATAGATGGTCGTCTCTGTGAAGTACCATAAGTACTTTTTATCTGTTCGCTGTTCGCGGTCTGAGGCAAGAAGATAGAGTCAACTCCTAATAGTTAATTACCGATGCGTCCTCTCGAGATATTACGTATCCTTCGTAAAAACCACACCCCTATTACATTCTTTTATGTGCCCTGCCTATTACATACCGGGCGGGCGGCAGGTAGGGGTAAACAACGACATTGAAAAAGAGGTGTTTTTTTCTATGGATAAATTTTCATTCATCATCATAACATAAAGCTGCGTGCGTGCTCCGCGTGTGTGTGTGTGTGTGTG
>JALLBH010000708.1:0-13574 GCA_036940005.1 Skeletonema menzelii
TTTTCATGAAAGTTGCAGTTGTGAAATTTCACCCTTTTGAAATTCCATTACCCTAACACGGTTTCCCAAAAGGCCTGAAAACGGCCACTTCGATTTTTTGGCGAATCGAACGAAAATTTAAATGACCTTTTTTCGACACCCTGTGCCGCCAAATTAACACGGGCTTAGTTAGTGAATCAATACCCTTTTTCGGACACGTATGTCGCCATCAGAACTAATGGGCCGCAAGCCCGACATGGCTGAAAATGATTCTACTACTCTATATGAACCTCAAACCTGCCTCTTTGTTTGACGGCCCATTAGTTGAGAGTGCCTAATCTAGAGTAACATGATATCGTTCAAATCTGTAACTGCGTTTGGCACTCTGCGGAAGGCAGTTGCTTTCATCGTACAACGAAATGACGATGTGATAGAAAAATGGCATCGCATCGATGTTATTAAAGATCTTTGCAACTTGATCGCTGGATATGATGAGAATTCATCCGATATGAGGAGCGTTGATGTGTCCATGATAGAAGGTGCCTTTGTTACAAATCCAGCGGGGGAGACGTGCATACCGTTCAAGGACATTACTGGGGATGACGCTGGCTATTTCATACATCTCAAACTCGGAGAAAATGACAAAGTGGTACAGATTGCTTGCTCGCAATCGAGGGATGCATCCCTTATTGAAAGCGTCGAGGGGGGTACACCGATCGAGAATTTCGACATAAACGATGAAACTGAATTATGGACCTATAGTAAGCATCGCCTTGGACAATTCCTGAAGCAAAGAAGGAGGGAGGACGAGAAGATTAAAGACAAACAGAGTGGAAGGGATAAGGCCAAGAAACAAGATTCGGCACAGAGCATTTCTGCTTCTTCCATACGAAGAAGCTACGCGAGCAACTAACTCAGCAGGAAACATTTAGCATCGAGAATTTCATGCTGGCAAACACCCCCATCGATTGTATCAGCATGGCTGTTCTTCACGTCCGCCTCGGCTTCACCCGGACTATTGTCGACTTTTTGTTTGACTTTTTAGAGTGTGTTGAGGAGTTTGATGATGATGCGCCGATTCAATTTAAGAGACAGGTGGAGAGGCAAATCAAAGAGTTGGAGAAGTACAGAGCATGGCTTGATTCAGAGCTAGACGAAACAGTAAGGTCAATAGAGTCACAAGATACAAAGAGGGAAATGGCACTTCAATCCATCGAAAACGCACGGTCCGTTCTATTGATGGATAGCATCAGCGATATCACGAGATCGAGATGGGAAGATCGCCTGCAAAAATTGCAGGAGACGATTAATGATTTGGGTGAGACTGGTGGGATGACTGAAGAAGAGAGAGAGTTATCAGTACAGCTGGCAGATCAGCGCTTTTATACTCAAACTACTATTGCTCACTTGAATGTCTTGATAAACAAGCATGATGGATCATGCTGTCGTATCGTCCACAGCGGGTTGAAGAATGTTGGAAAATGTGATATTCAAGTGTATTTTGATGGAGTCATCAATGGTCCTCATTGCATTAAGTTTACCGAGAAGGGACAAGAGGTTATTGAATGGATCATCAAGAAGGTTTTGGCTCAAGTTCGCAACGATACCATGAAGACAGCCGTGGCGGAGTTTGGGATGAAAATGAAGAATATCCTCGGGTTGTGGCATGCATTACAACGCCAATGCATGAGCGTAAAGAGACAGAGTGCAGACGACATAGCAAAATTCAAGAATAATCGAGATGCGTTGAGGAGGGCAGTTGTTGACCTTGTCAAACTTTCCAATAGAACATTCCCAGATGCAAAACGCTATCCTAAACGTCTCAAGCTACCGACTACGCTCAAAGCCCTCACCTTGTTCATGGACGGACTATTAGATGGTTGGTTGGATGCATGGGAAAACTTTGGAGCTTTTGATGAGCAAAGTATTGAAAGCTCACATGCAAAGATGAATAACATTGACCGGTTGTATGGTGCAGCACGAGGAAAGAGAAGGAAGAAGTTGATCATCAATAAGATCCTTCTCCAAAGTAGCAGTGTTATTACGAAGGGAATAGAGCAGATATACACAGACACCAAGTCGAAGAGGAAGCCGAAAGAGCCGGCGAGTTCATTCACAACACAAGAGGAGGACGAGGTGGGTGAAGAGGCTGAGGCTGTGGCTGAAGAAGAGGTGAACGAACAGGAGGAGGAGGAGGAGGAAGTCTCTTCGGCTGAGTTGATGCCTTTTGAGAAAGAGATGAACGAGAATCCTCTGCTTCGGCTTCCCATGGAGGAAGAAGACGACGAGGAGGAATCCGATATTGACGAAGACGACGGGGAGGAGGAATGCAATATTGACGAAGAAGAAGACGAGGCTTATGAAGAGTTCGATACAATGATAGTCGCATGTCCTCACTGTTCTGGATTTGATCGGTTCATTGGTAAGAAGTCGCTACAACTTCATTGCAGAGAGCTTCACAATACAGAAATCGAAGCCGAACACGATGTAATTCCAGGTGAAGGAGGGTTACGATAGTGTCACGAAGTCATAAAATAATGCATGATACATAATGGAATGAAATTGAGCAGTTATTCGAGTTGAGACGACATCATTGGCTCGTCACTAAGTCATTGAGCGAAACTAAGCTTCGTGTAGGGGAGCTGCAGACGTAAAGCACGCGTCAAAAAAATATCAAAATTTAAAATCTCAAGACGCTCGAACGAAGCTTGAATGTTGTCGGGTTGGGAAACCGTGCTAATTTTTGTGTGGGGGGTCAATTTCGCCCGTGCATTGCGGTTTTTTCTCACGGGGTATTTACCTCCTGTAAATAAGTGTAGGTATCCGCGCAGCGGCTAGCACGAGCGTCAGCGAGGCTAAGTAGTGAAGATGGAAGATGGAAGAAGGTGAAGGGAGAGAGAAGAGAGAGGGAGGAGAGGAGAGAGTCCTTGCCTTCTGTCTCAGTCACACTTTCTCACAATTTTTCTCTCAACGCTTACAATAGGGTTAGGGTTTCTTTGCACGAGTTGTTGCCGTTGCTCATAGTTCAAGTACTTATGTAGCTCACGCTGGCGAAGACGAGGCGTGGCGTGGCCATAATATATTGCACCATCTTTTTCATATTGCTTTTGCATCATCAAACCTTTCCGAACGTTTTCACATCGCTTTCAGAGCATCAAACCTTTCCAAAATGATGAGGAGACAAACTGAACAATTTCCAACTTTTACGTATAACGCTGACGCAAAAAAATCTTTTGAGGAATCGGAAGAAAAATGTGCTTCTTGCGACAGGCAAAGAGGTGACATTTACAACGGACCCATGTTTGGCGAATTTGATGAAGAACCTTCTATCTGCCCTTGGTGTATCAAAGATGGAAGTGCTTGCGAAAAACTAGGTGCAGAATTAGTGTCAGATATTACCAGTGGTGATGATTCTGAAGTGGAACTGTCTAGGGAATTCAGCAAGTGCACACCCGGTTTCATCTCTTGGCAAGAAAACATGTGGTGGACCCATTGTGGCGATGCGGCAGTCTTCCACGGGATGGGAGGTAGAGATGAAATTCAAACCATAGGAGGTGAAGATGGACTTGCTTACTTCCGAAACTTAGCAGAGGAAGAATTCGGCCAAGATACTAAAGAAGAACAGGATGAATTTTTGAACAATTGTGGGGAAGATTTCGATACAACTGCATACATCTTCAAATGCCGAAAGTGTGGAGCATGCGGAGGTTACGCTGATTGCAACTGAGAAGAAAGCATCACTCAGCATGCAGGTGAACTAAATTTTGTGTAGACTACGAAATGAAAAGAAAACTCCTTAGCTTTGAAGTAGCCCTAGCGTGTATAGTATAGAGAGGATGTCCCAGCAAAGACATTGTGCCAGTAAAAAGAAGAAGAAAGTGGTAGCTTAAGGCGGTGACAATTATTTAATCTTTTTTGTTAGTATGCATCGGCCAATGGTTGCAATAACACCATGGTACGTTGCGAATGCGTTCTAAACTAACTAAATGGCAAGTTAGTGGCCTTTGAACTCTGAACCAACAGAAAGTCAGTATTGCCGATTGCCGAAGACAAACGGGGGGGTCAAAATTCCCCGGCGGGCGCCGCCCGTTTTCGTCACCCTCACAAAGTTGTTGCACACAACAACATACCTACACCATGGAATGTCCGTCCCCATACGAACTACCATTATTTTAGTTAGAACGCGTCATGGTGATGATGTCTCTCCTACGAACACTGACTCTATTAGCAGGAACTTCATATGCCTTTCAGACATCTCGCAGCGTGATAAAAATGAGCACAATAACTGGGCCAAAAAATATTGTAATCATCGGTGGAGGAATACAGGGAACTTCCGTTGCCTTCCAAATAGCTGAATCTCCGTCTCTTCCAGCTGGCTCCACAATCACTATCCTCGAAGCAAATAAAATCGCAAGTGCAGCAAGTGGAAAAGGGGGTGGATTCATGGCCAGGCAGTGGGGAGATGGATCGAGCACTCAAACACTGCATGAATTAGCTTTTGATATGTATGAAGAGCTGTGTCCAAAATTAGGGGTAGAAAGTTATCGAAAGCTGCCTGTACTGTCGGTGTCTCCTGGAGGCAATAAGACGGGGAAACAGGACAATAAAAGTAAAAACAAACAGCTTTCTGACATTTTCCCGTCGTGGCTAGATGGGTCAATAGGACGAGTGAGTCCTCTCGGATTTGGGGACGACACTGCACAAGTAACGCCAAAAGAGTTTGTCGAGAAAATGCTGGCGTATGTCAATCAACCTGGCAAGCCTGGTGTAAAAGTCGTTATTGGAAAGTGCACAGGCATTGAGTGCACAAGTGGGGATAACGGAGATAAAGTTGTGACTGCTGTGACGTATCAAGATGGTGGAGAGGAAGAACAAAAGGTCTTACAGGCAGATGATGTTATCGTCTCTGCGGGACCTTGGACATGCCAGGCTGAAAATTGGTTTGACGGAGCTATTCAACTACCAATGGAGGGTGTCAAAAGCACTTCAATTGTGTGGAAACCTCCAGCTGGTGATGACACAGTTGATGGGACAGCCTTGTTTTGCGGAGAGAATGAAAAATTTGGTACACACCTTGAGGTGTACCCCCGGCCCGATGGAACAGTTTATATCTGCGGCATCGGAGGTTCAGACTACATTACCACTTCTGAACTCCAGGATTCTGCGTTTCTCTTCGATTGTCAGCCCAAGGCAGACCGTGTTGAGGCGGCGGCGGCGGCTTTTACCATGATGAGCCACACTTTTAAGTCGCGAGGAGAGCTAGACAGGACGCAGGCTTGCATGCGACCTTGTCCGCCTGATGCATTGCCTTTTATGGGAAAGGTTCCTGGGTATAGTGGTGCTTACATCAACGGAGGTCACAACTGCTGGGGAATTGCCTGGGCGCCTGCTTCTGGGAAGGCCATAGCCGAATTAGTACTTGAAGGGGTTAGTCGATCTGTCGATTTGCGACCTTTCAATCCTGCCAGATACACGTCTCAGGGTAGAGGGGGTCGCGGGAGAAAGAAGAAAGGAATGAGTGTTGGAGAGCAATGGTAGCGAAATTATAAGCTAATTATGTCATCTTTCACTATGATAATCAGAAGAAGTCACTGTATCCTCCCGGCTTCACCGCAGCACGCCTTCTGCCGTAAAATCCTGAAGTATCAAGGCTGACTGGCTCCACAGCAGAAGACTTCGTCCTGTCGATGTATGCTTGTGCATTCCGACATACCAAATCAAGCCCTAATGCCAAAATGCTCACGGTTTTGCTGGACGCAATGATTTCACGGAAAATTTGCCTTGTGTCGTAACTATTCCACAGTCCCTTGACATCTCTGCCCAGCGATTCGAGCTCAATGTCAAAACGACTGGTTTCATCATAGAGAAGGTCTTTTCCCGTTAGAGAGTTGGGGTTGCCTTGGTTCGAATCCACTTCTTCTTTCTTCTCTTCGTCGGCTGTGAAGCCTCCCGTCAACTCGAATACAGCATTCTCAAATGTAAGCAAGCCATCTCGAACTGCTTCGAATGAATGACCGTGTTCTCTTAATGATGAAGTCCATGCAGCTCTTGTGCCAGCTTTTCCACCCCAATTGTTTTCGTAGGTACGATTTTTTAGAGGATTGTAAAGGTCGTTCTCTTTCTTAATCATGTGTTTGGCAAATGCCTGTGCTGATGTTGATGACGGAGCTTCTGCTGCACGACCGCAGAAGCGACCAAAGCCATTTCTATAGGACAGAAAGGGCGCATCATACTCGACGTATCCAGGGTGCTGATTTTCCCACTTCACAGCGCGTGCAATTCCGCGCACAATATCTTTCCCTGACAAGTGTAATTCACCACCGTTGTCGACTTCAATTCTCCAGAGTGGCGCCGTGGCGTTTTGAGGTGACGCCTCCCCTTCTATATCCATTGCATCTTCCTCGCCCCTGATTTCCGCTATTTTCCACCCAGTGACTGTGCCCATAGTGTACTCCGCTACATCGGGGGCTCGATCAGGATTGGGAACACTTCTCAATCTTACTCTGTGGCCAATAGCAGATATGATAGTCTTCAAAATGTCACCATCTTCACTGAGGTTTGCTTTCTCTGCCAAAAATACATTTTCGTCTCCACCCGATTTGAAGTCCACCGAAGTGTTTGACTTGACAGTTTCGTTGTTCTCGGATTGTCCATTTTGGGGGTTTGCATCTCCACCACTAGCCAACGCCATAGCCTCCAAGGTTTCTTTCAGTACTTCTTTCAAAGCCTTTTCGGTGGCACATTTTCCATCCAAGTTTTTGACCAATACACGCAACGAACTATCTGTTGTGTAGCAAGACCAGTGATGCCTAGCTAGCGTTGACAGCTGTGCTGAATGGTGGTATTCTTGTCGACAAAAGTCTAGAAATGACTTAGCTGTAGGCTGATCACGATCGTCAACACTCAAGAAGTCTCCACTCTTGTCCTCTGCCCCGATGCAAGCTTCGTCAGAATGTTTCAACAATATACCATTCGCATTCTCAACATTGCATTTGCTTTTCAGTATTAGATCTCGTTCTGTCCATATCCTACTACTTTGGTCGTAGTCAAAATGAAAAAAGCATGACTGATAGCGGTCCCTCCCAAGCGGTTCGGTACGAATGAAGCACTTGTCTCTCTTGGCAATCAAATCCTTTTGTGCCTCAGTAACACGCTTTCGGCTTTCGGCGTTTTTCAGCTCAAGTGCTGCATCGCGGATTAAATCCAGAGCCCACACACCATTGGTCTTCTCATCGTCACCTGAAAGTCTCGCAAGCTTGGCTGTTCTCATTGCAGCGCGTAGGGTTTTGACGGTACCATCTTCTATGGCATCTTTCAGATCTTCAATTGCCTGCTTCCTTTCCTCGGAGAGTGATTGCATTTGCTCTGTAAAATTTGTGATTTCCCGTCTGAGTCGATCAACTTTGTAGAATGTTTCACGCTCTGCACGAGAATGACCGCGGTTCATGGTGTCAATATCTCCAAACGATACTAATTCATCCTGTAGAGATTTGAGATATTCCTCGTCTCTCTTCTCTATTTCATCTAATGTCAAGACTGTAAGCGACTCGGCACCAAATGCGGTTTCTTCTTGAATTTTCTTGACAACAGCGTTGACCTCAGCTTTGTTGAAGCTGTCTGCTGTCGGGAGCGCTTCGTATTCAGCCTTTGTATCATCGTCGAGATCAATTATATCTTCGTCATTCAAGCTCTCAATGAATTCAACAGAGTATTCCTGTGAGGCTTTGATGTCCTCGATAAGCTCTTCTCGCTTTGTCGCAATAAACGCATCTCTCCCTTCGGCCGCCAATCTTTCTCTTGCAGCAGATTCCATCGCAGCAAGTTCTTCCTTGGCTGTTTTCTTTGCTCGTCTCTCTTCTGCATCAAGAGCTTTCACGGCATTTACCCTTGCTTTGAAGTTATCTTCAATACTGAGTTGAATATGATGTGTGTCATATGCAGTCTCAATTAACATACGGAGAATACCAAGCCTTTGCACAGCGGTCAAGTCGAGATAATCATTCCCATCGCATAAGTGTTTGATGGCACTTTCTATGTGGTTATAGCCAGGGTCAGTAATATCTCCACATTCGGATAATATTCTGGATGAAGCGCATTCCTCTCGTCTTCTTCGCTCTGCCACTGACATTGGCTTAAGCTCCCTAAATTCGCGGATGCTGTCATCAACTTCATTCCGTCTCCGCTTGTACCATTGGAACACTCTGCAGCTTGTTGCTCCAATAACTGATGGCCACGACAACGCACTAACTAAGTCTGTGGGCAGCACAGGTTTTCCAGGAGGGAGTAGGAGATCAACAACACTTGGCACAGGCTTGACAGGCACAAACGTGGTTACAGGCGTCGTCTCATCGTTTTCTTTCACGGCGACAGAGGACCTCAGTTTACCAGGTGAGGGAGGTTGTTGAGATTGGTCAGCAAATTCGTCTTCATTGTCTGATCCGTCGTCATCATCAGAGTCAGACTCATCATCTGAGTCTTCTTCAAGATTCATGTCGCCATCATTATCGTCGTTGACTTCTTCGATAATATTCTCCATCTCAAGTGCTGCTTCATCTGCTACAAGCTTCTTTTGCTGCGCTATTTCGTCAGTACTAACTTTTCTACCCCAAAGATCTGGCCGTGCCTCTTTCATCCGATCGATTAGCCACACTACTGCGCGTTTAACTACACCTGCAGATTTGGCTTTCCAGCTGCGCATTGCCTTCTTCAGGTAAGATTTTACGTGCTGATTTGTGGTCACTGCAATGGCATTCTTGACTGCACTTTTGATTGGACCACTACTGTCTGGTTTGCGCGTTCTAACATCCTCTAGTGCCTGCAACCATTTTGTTGTGACGAGCGGATCTTCGTCTACAGCCAATAACGACTCCATATCGATCTTAACAACTGCAGTGACTGGTCTACGTTTCCTGTCGACCAGGTACTCGTCCTCTTGTTCTACCATTTCAGGGGTTTCAAGAATACTCCACCACCATAGGTCACTTGTTGCGTCTTTAATTAGCAAACGAAGAAGAGCAATGTGACACTCTGACAAGTATACCGGGATAAATGAGGGTGGATTCAGATCAAGTTCCCCAACTGTTTGTGAATTTCGATCTTTGGCTGATACCTGGAAAGACAAGGCAGCTGCAAAGTCGTCTAATTCTATCGGCTCCAAACTCAAAACACGACAGAAAGTACAGAAAAAATCCCAAACCAGGAGTAAATCAGGAATGCAATAGGTAGGAATTCCAGGGAAACATTCGATATTTGCACGCGGAAGAACCCTCCCTTCTTTGTGTGCTTTGGCAGCATTTGATCCATCGTCCCAAAATGACTCTTGATCTACTAGAAGCTGATCAGTAGGGTTGACATTGTTATCGTGGTCCTCGAGAGCCTTTGTTGCCTTTAACTTTGACTTTTTGAGTTTCTCTAGCTCACGCTTCAGTCTTCTCTCTTGTACGTCCTTACTCCCACGACCTTTTTTGCTGATATTAGCTAATCCTTTCTTAGGAGCTTTTGCAAGATTGAGAAATCTGGCAACGTCAGTCATAGATTTGAATCGTTTGTTCTCCGCTGAGAAGAAAGCAGTGTCAAATCTACCCCCTGGCCTTTGGACTACCTGACAACGAAAGTTCTGGCTTTGAGATCTCTCTCCTATATCATGTAATGTAGATGGGTGCGCACACAAAACAGTCAGCGGTGGACCAGCTGAGAAAAGTGGACAAATCATGAGGTCAAAACATGTTCTAACTCACCTCCACATTCTTCTAAAAATGAGGAAAGCAATTCCATCGCTCTTTTCTCGCGCTGGCTCAAACTCAGCGAACCATTGCTGCCTGTCGCTTTCTTCTTCGGAGATAAATCTGATGAGTCATTTCCGTCATTTTTCCGCTTCTTCCCCCCTGAAGCATTCTTCTTGGGTGCACTGTTAGATGCATTCTCGGACGGTTTTGCATTTGCTGCCTTCTTTCCAAGGACAGGATCTATTTTGGAAAAGAATCCTACAACTTTTTCAATGTGATTCTTGGCTGTAGATGCATGCTTTGACTTGCTGTAAAGTAAAGGTATTGTACAAAGTTGAACGATAAAAAATAATGAGATTATGGTGTTGCATTTTGGCATCCATATGGAGCGAAATCAGACAACATCGTGTATGTATCAACTTTGTGCCCAAACATCAACACAATATATCGGTTCCGTCCTGAAATTAGCACACTCAGCCAATCCCCCCTCTCCATAATCAAATCTCACGATATTTTGAGGCAAAGAGATGCCTTTCGAGCGCCTGGAATAGCTAGAAGTGTCAAACAAAAAATATAAAAAAATAGCAATGCTTACCTGATGATATGCCAGTTGTAGACTTTTCCCATATCATCGGCGAAAACTTCCCATCCACTCTTGCCATGAGCATAGACACCCTTGTCCAAGTTCTGCCCGAGCACAGTCAAGTCTCTAGGCTCATCATCACTCGGATTTGCAGCCTCCTGGAACGGGGTCGAATCGGGTAAATTCCAAGCTTTGTATAAAATTTTATTCATACGTTTTCGGTGCTTTTCACGCTTCGCATCCTTCTCAGCTTGGTCGGACGTTGCCTCCTCCTTGGTATCTGCCATGGCCGAAGAAGAGTGATTTTGCTCAAAGCGGTGCTGTTGGGGTGCTTGGATTCGATAGTAGGGAAGGCGGCCCCCATGCAGTGACCTGATGTCGTTTTTGTGGTGAAAGGTCAACAGTGACGGGCGTAAAATTGATGAAATAAAATGCCCGTCTCACGCGGGTAACAAAGATTCAATGCTGCACGCGTCATTGGCCATGTGAATGTTGCGTTTCGTTTGCGTGGTAAACTCCATGAAGATCTTATTCCGTTGGTAGCTAGGTAGTGAGGCACTAGACCGCAACCATGATCACTAATTTCTTTGTGATCTCCCCCCGTGGAGACACTGTGATTGCCAAATCGTATCGGTCTAAATCTGGTGTCGGCGCACATGAGCGATCTCATACAGAGGCATTTTTTCGAAAAGTCAAATTTTGGGATGGTGTTGCCCCCGGCACACCTGGGATGGATACTACGCTTGGCCTTGGGAGTGGTGGCAATAAATTATCTGCGGATTCACTTGGTGGAGGAAGTGGGGAGGGATCGGAGGCAAAGGAAAATAGTAAAAAATTTGGGGATGCGCCTCCGGTATTTATTATGCCGGATGGATATAGTTATATGCATGTCAAACGAAATGGTTTGATTTTCGGTTGTGCGACAGAGAAAAATATTAGTCCAGTCGTTGTTATTGAGGTGAGTATAGCTTTTTACTACTTGAAATTAATCAATGATCCTTCCGTTCTTGACTCTCATCTAACATTGTGCACATCTTATGTCAATGCTACCAATGCAGCTACTCTCAAAAATTGCAAAGGTGTTCAAAGATTATTGTGGTACTCTATCCGAAGAATCAATTCGGAAAAACTTTATCCTTCTATACGAACTTCTTGACGAGCTATTGGATTATGGCTACCCGCAAGTTACACAGACAGAAAATCTCAAAGCCTTCGTCTACAACGAACCCATTGTAGTGTCGGCTGTTGCCGACACGGGCAAAATGATCAATCCAAAGACGGCTAGTGCCAGTGCGGTTCACAAACCTGTCATTAGCTCTGTTGACGCCGATGGAAAAAAAACTAGCCTTGCTGCCAATCAAAAGAATGAGATTTTTGTCGATATATTAGAACGTTTAAGTGTCTTATTCTCTAGCAATGGATATGTGCTAAACAGTACCATTGACGGTTGCATTCAGATGAAGAGTTACTTGGCTGGAAATCCTCAACTTCGTTTGGCCTTGAATGAAGATCTTATTGTTGGGAAGAACAGTGGGTCTACATCTTATTCATCAGGGGTCACTGTGGACGATATCAACTTCAATGACTGTGTCAATCTTTCAGAGTGGGACCACGGACGAACCCTCTCATTCTACCCTCCCGATGGAGAGTTCATTGTTCTTAGTTACCGAATGACTGGTGACTTCAAAACGCCATTTCGGATCTTCCCTTCGATTGAGGAGGTTGAACCGAACAAATTAGAAATCGCAGTCCACATTCGCGCCGAGATACCTGACAATCACTTTGGGGCCAACGTTTCCATAGAAGTCCCCCTTCCTCACTCTACGACCGCCGCGACCTGCAATGTTGTTAATACTCCTGGTGCAACAGGTGTCAATGCTGAGTATGTTTCTCATGATAAGAAACTTGTATGGACGTTGAAGAAGTTCCCCGGTTGTACTGAACAGACAATGCGTGCAAAGATCACCTTAAGTGGCCCGTGTACGTCACAGATTCGTCGCGAAATTGGACCGATCAATATGAGTTATGAGATTCCAATGTACAATGTCTCCAGCTTGCAGGTAAGATACTTGAGGATTGCTGAGAACATGCCAGGATACACTCCATACCGTTGGGTGAGATATGTGACACAAAGTAATTCATATGTCTGTCGATTGTGATGACTCTGTTCGAGGGAATGAGTGTGGATAGATGATCATAATGAATAATAATGTCATCAATATGGAGTAGCGCAAATTGAGTTTGTTTAGCAGTAAACAATTAACTGTTTTTCAGGGCAGCTAAACTTTCGGAAGCATCCATGTTCGGATCCTTCAACTGCTGACCCTTACATTTGGTAGCCACGAACGAGAAGCTCTGTCCTGGCTCCCAACCCGCCTTAAGTGCACCTTTCATATCATCAAAGGTTTGCCAAACAGGTTCTTCTTGTTCTTCCACTACAACCTCGACTTTGCTCTTCTTCTTCTTTGACTTCTTCTTTTTCTGGGGTTTTGGAGGGATCGAAACTCGTTCAAACACAAAGTCTGACCTAGCACTTTCAAAAGGACGTATATTGTTTTGCTGCATTGCTTCAAGTGTTGCTTCGCGTGCTACCTCATCCATTGCAAATGCACGATAAGTTGGAAGGAGATGAGGAGGAATGGTACCAGGACGAAAGCCCTGGAAGTTCTGGCGCTTTGCATCAGATGTAATCTTTTTGTATACTGCAACGCCAAAATTGCCTAGATCAGCCTCGTTTCCGTCAATTTGGATAGTAAACTCCGTGTCACTCACGGGAGTTACCGTGCAGCCTCTGATGCGTCCATCTTCGTTGTTGACGACTTCTCCAGTCCATTCCTCAGCTCTCAAAGAAGTAGTGCATGATTGAGTTCTCTGAAAGTAGCTTCCTCCGACCGATTGAAATGCAGCTGCGGTAGCAGTCGCTGCAGCTATTAATAATACCTGGATCTTCATCCCTTCGGCTCGATGCCGCACCGACAGCTTCTACTTGTTGTAATCAAGATCAAGCTACTTTATACCTCCCAAAACACCTTCCACGTCCACCGCGCTCCGCTAGCTATCGCAGATCGCAGTCAACAATTGGCGCGCGGCGGCGGGGTCAAGTTCTCCCGTCCGACATGCGAAGTAGCCCTCAAACGAAATCATATTCAATTCTTCATTCACTTGCATTGAAGCTTGAAGTAGCCCTCAAACGAAATCATCTTTCAATTCTTCATTTTTTCTAACAACTTAGCCAGGAGATTCCGAACTACGTGTTACGACGTGTTTTCGTCTTTACAGCATAACTA
>JALLBH010000709.1:0-12715 GCA_036940005.1 Skeletonema menzelii
TGTAACCAGCCAAACTCAACGGGCTCGACGCATCACAGAAATCCCCAGGGACTTCCTCGGCAAGGAAATTCAACTCTACGCCATCGAGTAGATAATTTTGAGAGGTATCCTGGCTTTCCCCTTCTGTGGCTAGAGGTCTGCGCAGCTGGTTATTACCTTGGGCGGCGACGAATCCAACAAGAAGTTGTAGTAGGAGGAGTGTCTTCATGGTTCTTATTATCCTGTTCTTATTGTGTCTCTTGTCTCTTTCATTGTAGAGAGCAAAAGGAAAAAGAAGAAGGAAGAAGTTCATGACGAATTCTCGATTCTCCGTCATGTTCCTCGAAATGAAAATTTTAGGAGTTCCGAGATCCTCTTTGGCACCCCTACCTGAAAAGGTCCTCAATAAACGGAATCAGTATTCTTCTACGTAGCAAAGTGCCGATATTTTTTCCGCATTTATTGCAGCTGCAGTTTGAGGTGGTACGTGGTACATAACGCCATCCATCTTCGTCTTCGTGACATCATAATTACGCCACTTTGACGGCATTTCATAGAGCCTTCTACTTCTAGCTAGATTGATACTTCTAATAAGAGAAAATTACTCAAGCCGGGGCAAAAATGAAGAACACAGACGCAGCAACCGACGACAGTAGGCTCAAAGGCACGGAGAAAACAGCAGCGATTGACCAGACGGAATCAGATGTTGGGAGTGATGCTGGTGGCCATGGGCACAAGATGCGTAGTGGACAAGGTTGGGGGAAAGGTATTGTAGCTGATGTGAAACGCACCATTTTAACTCATTGGAAGGCAGAGATGACCAATCTTAATGGAAAGGTAAGTCTATGAGGTTGCTCAATGTGTCTCTTTTCTCCTATATTGGGTCAGCTCACGATATTTTGTTATTGTATAGGTTATTGCGACAAGCTTCTTTCTCTACTTCGCTTGCATTGCTCCTGCCGTGACCTTTGGGGCTATCTATGGCAAAGCTACAAACAACTACATTGGGACAGTCGAGATGATTCTGGCTACCGCGTGGTGTGGCATCGTCTATTCTTTGATTGGTGGCCAGCCAATGAGTAAGTATATATGTTTGTTGATGTTGACTTCTTGTGTTTATCGACTTACTTGCGAGTTGGATGTATCTTCTTACATATATGTTTCTTTCTTTCTGCTTCTTTCAGTGATCAACGGTGGTACAGGACCAGTCTTGGCCTTCTCGGAGATTCTCTATAAAGTTTCCAAGTCAATGGACGTTCCGTTTCTCAGTCTGAACGCTTGGATTGGGATG
The DNA here is from genome assembly GCA_036940005.1 of Skeletonema menzelii. Lineage (NCBI taxonomy): Eukaryota > Bacillariophyta > Thalassiosirophyceae > Thalassiosirales > Thalassiosiraceae > Skeletonema > Skeletonema menzelii. The sequence goes on from JALLBH010000709.1 coordinate 1,271, forward strand.
TGAGTCACTTAAAATCTGCTGCTTTCTTGTAATATCTCACTGCTCAAATACTCACAATATTCTTCTCTCTTAGATGGGTCTCCATATACATGTTTATTGGGGCATTTATTGATCTGAATCGCGTCATAGTATTATGCACTCGTTTTACTGATGAGATTTTCAGCTTCTTGATTTCCTTAATTTTCATCATTAATGCTGTTGGGAGCCCATTCAGCGACGTCGGTGTTATCCATTACTTTGATATGAATCACAAATCACATGGCCCATACGACGACCTGCCTTACTACTCTCACTGGGCTTCCGCGCTTCTATCTCTGATCATTTTTATTGGGACCACTCAAGGTACGTAAGGCATCATCTTGCCCACATTCGACATCGCTCTGAGTCGAGTGCAGATTCTCATGATACTCACTCTTTCTTTTTTGCTCCTTCAGTGGCATTTTTGCTCCGCAAGTTCAAGTTTTCCCCGTTCTTACCCAACCAAGCCTGGAGGAACACTATGACAGACTTCGCTGTAGTGATCTCAATTTTGATCTGGTCATTGATTGGAAACTCTTTTGCTGACATTCCCATCGAGAAGCTAAACGTGCCCAGCAAATTCGCGCCGACCTTTCAATGCTGTGATGCGACTTGTTCTACGAGTTGGCCCATTGATTGCTACGGACAGGAAGCTCCATTTGGACGTCGACCATGGGTTGTGAACCTCAGCGACTTGAACGGGAAGACGTGGGTGCCCTTTATGGCAGCAGGGCCTGCTATTTTGGCTTTCGTGCTCGTTTTCCTTGATGATGGCATCACTTGGCATCTTATCAACCATCCAAGTCACAAACTCAAACACGGCGACGCTTATAATGTGAGTAACTTCTTGCGGAATCGAATTTTCGGCCCTTAATTTGATGCTCACTTTTTGCAAAATTCTTTCTATTGCAGTGGGATACAATCGTTGTTGGTGTGTTTGTTTTAATCAACTCGCTACTTGGCCTTCCTTGGCTTGTTGCAGCAACAGTTCGTTCATTGAATCACATTCATGCGATGGCTGAAAAACTCCCAGATGGTACTTTTCTTTCTGTGCACGAGACGAGGTTGTCGAATCTGGGAATACACCTACTCGTCTTTATAACTATCTTTGCACTGGATGTGCTCAAATTGATTCCCGTCCCAGTATTGTACGGTGTATTCCTTTTCATGGGACTTGTTTCGTTGGGTTCAAATCAATTCTGGGGACGTATGATGATGTTCTTTATGCAACCCTCTAAGTATCCCGTTCAGCCATACACTCAATATATGGCTCCAAAGAGGATGCACCTGTTCACGGCTATCCAGTTGTTTTTCTTCGCGGCACTTTACGTCGTCAAAAGTATCAAGGCGATTGCAATTGCATTTCCTATTCTGATTGCGTTATGTATCCCTGTTCGAATCTACTTATTACCCAAAATTTTCAACCAGGACGAGCTTATTCTAATTGACTCTGACCCGAACACGGTTAAAATGTGGATTGCGAATAAGGAGCAGGAGGAGCAGCACCTTCTTGGTGGTGAAGGCGATGATGATGACGAGGATAATGTGCCCAGGCCCAGGCATGATGAGGAAGAAGGAGTTATCGAGCCAACTCCTGTTGACGAAGCACCTGTTAGGCGTCGTAGAGTGACCCGAGTGAAAACAATGTCGATGCCAGCGGGACATTTCATGTTTCAGGAACAACCGTCTGCGCTGGGTCCTCAACTGAAGCCTCAATTGATGTTTGGTGCCGATGCCGTCTCTCCAATTAAAGAAGAAACGTATCAAAGTCAGGGTCAGGTTGACGCGTTGGAAGGCATGGATTTGGCAGCGCCGGCAAGCACCAGCACCAATCGTCGTCCTAGACCTAGGCCATCTCGTGCAGAACGTAGGGCTAACTCCTGCCCTGCGCAGAACATGTTGTTTGAGATTCAAATCGATACTGGTGCCGGCCGTAAGCGCGAGTCAAAGCCACAGCCACTTGAAACGCTGAATGAACCTACTATGGATTCTTCTCAGCGCACGAGTACTTGTTAACCGATCTATCTGTGAGCAAAGTGCTCCAGTAATCGTTGTGTGTTTTTGATTTTTCACTACATAATCACTTGTTTTAAAGTATTGTTGTTCAGCAACCCGTTCCTGCAATGGTTTACCTCTGGAGAGAGAGCGGTAGGTAGGTGTCAGCCTCCAGCCTGCGCTGCCCTACCTCTTCACTTCTCAATCGTCATCTTTGACTTGCGTGCGTTCATTTCTTTTTCGTTTGATGGGGGTGGATTTGTACCAGTTCCTGCGTACAACATCGTAGGTAGGTAGTTCAGACGTCAGGAAACTACATAGGTACCCTTCCCTTATCATGTTCCATGGCGGCGAAGCAGCGGCTTACTATGTACAACACAGCAAGTAATAGAACCTCTCCCCTATCTCTAGAATGAAGTATACAATTGCGGCTCTTTTCCTGGCGGCTGACAACGCCATGAGCAATAGCGGCGGTGTCTGCGCCTTCACTCCACCGACCAACCCCCCAGCGATATCATCCTCAACATCACAAAATGGAGTAAGAAAAGGATCGGTAATGGCCTCTGGAGGCTTTGGCAAGACCACTGCTGGAAGTGGTATGAGTAAAGGTAAAAAGACTATGAAGAAAAAGTCAAGAAAACCACCGTCATATGAGCTTTCACCTGGAGCCAGAATTCAAGACGTGCTCAATCCAGATATATTTTCTGACCCCCAAACCATCGAGACAATTAAAGCACAAATCCGCAATGGTGAAATATGCGTAATTCGCAACGCCTTCATTCCAGAATTTGCTAATGCCATGTATGAAGAGCTTGATGACACCGATGCATGGTCAAAGAACGAAGATTATTTCAACGATGGATATGGGTTTAAACACAACAACGTCTATTCGAAATCTGATTTCAGTCCACTATTCTTACAAGCCAATGAGATGTTTGAAACAGAGGAGACAAAGGAATTCATGTCCGAGTTGACTGGAAGGGATTGTTCTGGGGAAAGTGTTGGCGCACCGAGTTATTACGAAGTAGGTGATCATTCGTTACCACACACCGATCATATCGGTCAACGCTCGGTAGGTGAGTAAACATGTTGCTCCTTTTGAGCTCTTTCTTTTCTGATTATCATTTACTAAGACTTGTGTAGCGTACATTTGGCACTTGAGCAAATCATGGAAGGCTGAATACGGAGGAGGTCTATATTGGGCACCAGAGCCTCTTGCAAATGCATATTTGCATGCATCATTCAATACGTTGGTCCTTTTCTCCGTGACACCATTCTCGTCACACTTTGTAACTTCAGTAAGCCCAAAATCAAAGGGAAACAAACGATTAGCATACAATGGATGGTGGCATTCGTCATGGGTACCTAAAGCTACAGATCCGATGGAAGAAATGCTGGGAAGTCCAGAGCAAAGACTAACTCTGACGCACATTCAGATTCAAGCGATCAACGATATGTTGGATGATCCTTGGGCCCCTCGGATACAACCACCAGAAAGACATGAAGCAATTGTTGATTTGAGAAGGAATATTATGGAGGAGCTATATCCTGAAGCCAAGTCTTCACCTGTAATGTTGAATTAGTTGTCCCCTTGGTTGAATTAAGCAAATAAGTCTAATCACTCCACCGCCTGCCCGAAGTACTATCCAATCTCAGTTTATCAAATAATGGTTACAATAATTGGTCAGTAATAGGTATTGTACATAGATATGTTGTGTGTGATAAAATAAATGTTTGATCTTCGTCACTTGTGTTGTTTGGAGTCGAGTCCAAGCGAGGCAGATCTGGAATCTGGAATCTCACAAAAATGATGATCATCAACGATGCATACCTCTTAGAGCATGGACTGCCTACCGCCTTCCATGGAGCTCTTGCTTCCTCCAACACTCCACCGCTCACTATGAGAGGAAGAAGTAGGGCACTTCTTGTGCCAATCTTGTGGCTGTCAATTAGTTGTTGTTATGAATGCTATGATGTGGAAATACTTGACTAGTTTCGCTGCCAAGGTCATCCTCGTAGCCATGCCTCATTCGTTGGTAAGCTTGGCATTCTCCCGTGCCGCTCACACAACTCGACATCAGATGCACAACAATAACAACTTGAAACGATTTTCTACATTGGATCCGATCGCTGTAGACACAAGCGGCGAGACTCTAGCCAGCTCGTTTAACCCGATTGGCCCGCCAGACTCTCTCTCCAATCTCTCTGTTGGTCAATCAATCCGCTCACATGGCAAGAATATCACTCGGTTATCTAAAACCCCTGATATTTATCTTGTAAAAGACCTTATACCTGCTGAAGATAGGCAGACGTTGATATACACAGCACAATCTCAAGGCATGAAGGTTGCTGGGACACGACAAAGCGAAGAGAATACGATTCGCAAGAATTCATACTTGACTTGGATCGATCCTTTCAGCATAATGACTACTGATGAAGATGATTGGCGAGATGCTTCATCGGTGGCAAGGGACACAATCTTCAAATCTCGATCTTGTTTTGCTCACACTGTGATGAATGATCGTATGAACAATGCCGACATGGGCGTTTGCTTCGCAGAGGACTTGCAAGTTGCAAAATATGACAAAGATGGAAGATTTGACTATCATCACGATGGTTACTCGAGATATTTGACAGTACTGAGTTATCTCAATGGTGTAGGTGGGACCTTTTTCCCGTTTGGAGGAATGAGTGATGAGTTAGAAGGGATAGACTTTACCAATGAAGATGAAGTTTCAGTGTTGAGCTTCAAAAGGAAGCTTGACAAATGCGGGATATTGATAGTTGGTGAAGAAGGATCTAATGCATATCTCCAATCAGCATTTGTCAAGCCAAAACAAGTAGTCCAAATTGAAGCTGGAGACGCGATTGCCTTTTACAACTACATGCCAGGAGGAGAAAAGGACCTGAGACTTCTGCATTGCAGCCTACCAGTCCCCACGGAAAAATGGATTGCAACTAGTTGGTTTAGGAGTGACGCATTGACTGGACCATTTGCTGCGTTAAAGAAGGCAGAGCTCTGGCAGAGCTACGAATCTAGATAAAGTTTACCATTCTGCTAGTTTATAGCTTCAACGTCATGCCTAGCACTCATATCAGGAACGCAAATGAGTAGATTGCTTAACTCCATTTTATTCTCGTGTAATATATATTTTCCTACCCAATAATCTCTAGAAACCTTCTCTAATCTCTAAATGAACTTCCTGTAACATCATCAAACTCTACATCACAGTTCAAACTGTCACCCAACTCTTTCAGTTCTTCACGAATCTTCTTCCACTCAAAATTAGATGCAAGAGGTTCGTAAGCAACCGCTCTGCCTTCCACGGTGAACAATTCGGCACCACCGAAGGGAGATCCTTCGTGCTTTGTTTTCATATTGGCAATCGTTAATTGGTTGCGTGCAAGAGCAGATGTGAGTTTGTGAACGATACCCGGATTGTCTGCTCCGCTGAGACGGAATCTTCCAGCAACTGTGTTATTTTTGTGAGCACGAATGTTGATCAACTATGATACAAAAGAGAAACACAAATAATAATAAGATACACAATAGTATCCAGCTTTACTCACATGCAATCGATGGAGCAATAGTAGCATTCTTTTCCACAGATTCCATACACTCCGTCTTCATCCCCTTCACACCACTAGCTAGCTGTTCTTGCAAATCACCAACGTCTTTTTCAGCAATATCAACCAGCATCATTAACGAAAAATGTCCTCCCAATAGTTGAGCACGTGATTCTCCGACATTACCACCCTTCTCTGTGACGATGCGTGTGACGTCTGCAACGATGCCCGGCCTGTCTGAGCCTATAGAGTGGATTACAACCACCTTCTTCGCTGGGGCAGAGAACTGTCTGGTTGTGATAGATGTATTGCTTAAAATCTATATTGGCATGTTTCAAGGTGCAAAAGAAGATGAGAACCGTATGCAGGGTTGTCGAGGTTGGCGCATGAACATTATATGAGGAGTCTTCCCGATCCTTACCTTGGAGCAGCAGATCCGCCGAGAAGAGGGGATGACAGCCCGTGTGTATACTGTTGTTGGAAACATAATTTCTTCTTCTGGTTACTTGTGGGGCGATGTCATCTACTGGGAGGATGTGGACTTCATCGTGGAAGAAGCTCGTGCGTACTATGTACCAAGTGAAAAGATGTGAGTATGTGACACGAAAGATACTGCCGGCCGCGCCATTTTTGGAAGATTCTGGCCCAGCGCCCAGCAACTAAGTAGTTAAGTAGCGTCCCGGCGGTGTCGACACCACATTAGTCGAAGCAGATAGATGAGCAACGCCATCAGATTATGGCTAGTAGTAGTAGAGAATAATGATGCTGAAGCAATACTGCTTCCGGCAAGCGCTCCGTGCTAGCCAAGTTCATCTCTGTCCACCTGCGGCCAATGCTCGTCCTTCGTTGCCGATCTGTCATACCCACCGCCAATCATTCCATCACTCTTCGTTTCATACTGTACAAGAACCATCATCCCAATCATATGAACCAAAACATCCTACGAATATACGAATCAACATCAACGATCATGTAAAATTAATATCGCTTGGTCAGGGCATCATCAACGTTGTTCTATCACGCCCTAACAAATTGAACAGTTTATGTATCCCCATGTTCGAAGCAATAGCCGAAGCAGCATCTATGCTACGAAATGATAAAGAGTTGAATAAAGGCCTAAGAGTCGTCATTATAAGTGGAGAAGGTAGAGCGTTTTGTTCCGGTCTTGATGCCAAGGGTGTTGCACTGTCAGGTCCGAAGAGTTCCCTGAATACATTGCTAAAAAGGCCATCTGGCTATGGTGAGGAGGATGGAGTGGGGAACTTGGCACAGGATGTTTGCTACCTGTGGAGGAAATTACCAGTCCCTGTTATTGCTGTACTTCATGGGTATTGCTTTGGTGGAGGACTACAGATAGCACTCGGCGCAGATTTACGCTTTGCCACCCCCGATTGTAAACTTAGCATCATGGAATCGAGATGGGGACTGATCCCCGACATGTCTGCGTCAATTGTTCTGCGAGAGATTGTACGTATTGATGTGGCAAAAGAGTTGACAATGACTGGACGTATCATTAGTGGTACAGAGGCAGAGTCACTTGGTTTGGTTACAAGATGTGTTGACGATCCCATGGAAGAGGCACTGAAGGTGACAAGAGAGATTATTGCAAGATCACCGGACTCAGTTGCTGCAAGTAAAGAGTTATTTCAATCAACCTGGATGGAAGCGAATGATGCAACTTGTCTGGAAAAAGAAACAACGTTGCAATTGAAGCTGATAGGGACTTGGAATCAAGCCGCAGCTGCTGGCAGACAATTTGGAATCAATCTTCCGTATTGGAATAAGTAAGTTTAACTATCAAGAGATTATGACAACTACTGGCTACTGTTAATGAAGTAAAAATTTGCTTGCTGGTTTTGGTCAATTCATCTTCGTCGGATAGACTTCGAGGAATGCACAAAGAACACCGAAACAGCTGTGCTGTGTGACACGAAACGTGTCAAAAGTCACGCTCCGAGCCACAAGCCACGAATCTACAACAATTCAAATTCCCTCCACCACGAACACGTTGCCCTCCATCCTCCATGTCGACAATTTTGCAGACGCACGACAGTAAGGGAAGATCATTCAGGCAATCGTAGAGAGTTGTTAAGTACGCAGCAACAAACGGAGAAGAAGGTTCTGCAGCAGCAGCTCCTTTATGGACTCCAATCAGTGAAACCTGTCGTGACAACCGAGGCACATCTTCAACGTAACAACATGCTCTATCTGCGGATTACAACGCTGCTGCTGGTTACAACAACCGCAGCATGTACTCCAGACAACCACAAAGCGCACTACATCGATGGTCCAGCGAGTATAGAGGCGAATAAAACCAAAATTTTCACCAATATCAATGAAAACTATCAGTCATCCTCCAAAAGTCTCGACGCGGTAGCAAAAAGGCTCGAGGAAAAACGACATGAGCGGCAACTGAAAATGAGAGAGTATTGGAAACAAACATTTGCAGAGATCAAGTCATTAAATCCAGTAGTATTTCCTACAGAAGAGGAAAAGAGAAGGAATAGAAAATCGGGGGAAAAGATGCTGGAGGCTTGGAAACAATTTTTGGATAGCGGTGGAAGCACTCCTTCATTTTTTGAGGAGGAAGAGGGAATATGGTCTTCTAGCAGCAATAACCGCACTTTATTCAAGCCGGACCTTAGCAATATGACAAAGTTAGTTGCTCCTCGTCGCTTTGATGGTTTTCAAACGTGGGATAAGCAGTTGCAGCAATGGTCTGATGAAGTTTCTCTGTACTTGGCAGAAACAGAGTCAACGTTGAATGAATTGTTGCAACCAAAAGAATCTTCAAGTTATGATATGGGCACTTTTGGTGTGTCATCTAATTTATTGGGGAATTTAACGAGTGATGATCCGGAGATCACAGAACTCAAAGACGGATCATCGGGGAAAACAAAATCTTCCTCGTTTTCTGAGCGTCTTGGAATTGACAAAACCGTCACCCCAATTCCTCCCATAACGCTTGCAAACCTTGATCCCAACCTTCCTCCGATACCTAAACCTCGTCCAGTGACTCCTGAGGATGAAATTTTGCCCCACACTAACATTGCTGACAAGTCAAAAAATATTTGGATAGTAACAACAGCCTCGCTGCCGTGGATGACAGGCACGGCAGTCAACCCACTTCTTCGAGCTGCTTACCTTTCCACTGGTAGAAAAGCCGCTGGTGGATCAGTCACCTTAATGCTACCTTGGGTAGAACGCGATGAAGATCAGAAACGTATCTATGGGAAAGAAAAAATGTTTGAAAGTCCAGAAGACCAAGAAAAGTTTGTTCGAACGTGGTTGCGTGATACGGCAAATATGAAAGAAGCAAGTGAAGAGGTGAATATTCGATGGTACACGGCATGGCAAGAGGTATTAGAGAATAGTCTTTACAGTATGGGGGATCTGATTGGGTTGATTCCCGAGGATGAGTGCGATATATGTGTTCTTGAAGAGCCGGAACATCTCAACTGGTATCGTGGCCCAGGAGATAACTGGACCTCCAAGTTCAAACACGTCGTTGGTATTGTTCACACCAATTATTTCGTGTATGCCACGGAACAACCAGCAGCATTCATTCGCGCACCGGGGATGAAACTGTTAGCTTCGTGGATGTGTCGCGCGCATGTGCACCGACTCATTAAATTATCTGGAACGCTGGGTCAATTCGCTCCGGAAAAAGAGCTTGTCGAGAACGTCCATGGAGTACGACGATCGTTCATTGATGTCGGAGAGGAGCTGAAAGGGAAATTAGCATCACCGGATGCTGACAAAGACCCGGTCTTTAGTGCGGATGCTAGCCCGGCTGTGTACTTTATCGGAAAAATGCTATGGTCGAAGGGATTGGCTTCGTTAATGGAGTTGATCAAGTATGCCGAAGAGAGCGCTGGTTTGAAAGTGAAGGTGGATATGTACGGAGGAGGCCCTGACAAGGACGAAGCCTCAGAAAAGGCTGAGAGCATGAGTCTAGACATGCCTTTTCACGGACCGATAGACCACGTTGAGCTTGGTTGGACTCACAAGGTGTTCATCAATCCCTCTACATCAGAAGTGCTTTGTACAACAGTGGCCGAAGCATTAGCAATGGGAAAATTCGTCGTTTTGCCATCACATCCAAGCAATGATTTCTTTTGCCAGTTCCCAAATTGTCTTCCCTACACAAACAAAGAAGAGTTCGTCGGTAACCTCTACTACGCCCTCACTCATGCACCAGAACCTATGTCGGAAGAATACTCATATGCACTTTCTTGGGAGGCAGCGACCGAGCGCTTCGCGGCAGCCGGATCGGTATCTGTCGCAGAAGCTGAAGCGATGGAAGAAGCACTATCGTCTACCGATGCAGGGATCGACATTATTCTTCCGTCTATAAAGATCAACAAGGAACGAAAACAACTCATTTCACGGTCATTTCGGAGAACCAGAGGGAGATACAGAAATTTTAGAACACGCCTTTCGCAAGAGATTATGAAATCAGATGTTCTTCCTAAAGAATTACAGCAACGCTTAATAGCTGAACTTGACAAGAGGCTTGATGTTGACCTTGATGAGCTACTGGATTCCCCGAAATTGCGGGTCAAACTTTCTCCGGCCAAATTGGATAAGCTTCTACTGGACCTTTACGATAGTGTCACGAAAGGTCCCAGTGGCGATGTTTTCAGAGTAATAGGCGGCGGAGCCAGTGTGGGAAGGCAGCATCAGTACCTGAAACAACAGGCTGCCAAAACGGGGACCCACCAGCAGTCAAAGCCACCGTCGTTTCTTGACGCCTCAGTACTGAACAAATCATCACCGACAACTTTGGTCACAAAAGCACTAAACCGCAATTTCCCTCGCAACGAAAAGAAGCTTGATGATACCACTATTGCAGAAAATAATAGAAAAGAAGAGAATGTTCCCAAAATGTCACTCTCTGGTCATAGAGCCAGGCAGGTGCAGTCTTCTTCTTGGGGAGTCAGGCTTGTGCGGCATGGGAGCTTTACCCAATCTAGACCGCCTCAAACACGATATGTGCCTCTCATTTAGATGGCACCACTATTAACATGAACAAATAGGATAATACTTAGGTTTTGAACCTCAATCAAGCTCGGTGTGCTAGTGGCAAGTCATCATTTTATGGTAGGAACCAGCGTTTTTCCGAACCTCGGAAGCCGAAAATTACAGACGAAATACAGTGTCAACCGGCGGAACACGTGACGTCATCGAAGTAAATAAGTTCGGATTCTGTCGGATTCTCAAAAAAAGAGACGCCCCTCGCGCGCTCGCTCTGAACGTGCCAAAATCGGAATTATGCTGTCTTGGAAAGATGGAACAGTTGTTGAAATAAAACACAACCCAAGTCAATAGTAATCCCATCAGCCATGAAGTTATCTACCCTAGCACTAGCCGCCCTATACATGGGCACCGCCCATGCCCAACAGGCTGAATTCAACAAGAAAGTTCATCAACTCCGCGGGGCTGAATCATCCATTCCACAACCACAAGGACAAGTTACCGATGATATCGATCAGAAGTTGCTCGCCATGTGTCAGCAACAGGACGGTACATCCTGCAACTCCAATGAAGATTGCGTTTGGTGCGAATGTGAAGCAGTTCCCTCATCATGCTTTTCGAAGCAAGCTGCTCCTTTGCTGCCCGATCGTGTGTACACTTGCGCCTTCGCATCATCAGATGCCACCGCCACCGCCGAATCCATTTCGGAAATGGTAGAGGAGGTGGTTGAAGAAGCGGGTGAGAAATCCTGGCAGGCTACTGCTGAGAAGGCAACCAAGGTGCAGAGCTTCTTGATGGAGGGTGTAGAATTGAATTTGGCTACTGATGAAGTCCCTGGGGATTTCTGTGATGCGTCGAGCCCGTTGAGTTTGGCTGGTTACATGAATG
>JALLBH010000710.1:0-30025 GCA_036940005.1 Skeletonema menzelii
GGAACAGCGCCTACGCGATGCGGTGGCACCATTAAAAGAACCCCTTTCTACCGACAAGCAACACCCCATGGATCCATACAAGTCTATCATGAAAGCGTATCCATTGGAAAAAATTCTAGAAGTAGGAGAATACGATATATCAGATTTTGCCAAGCCTTCTCCTACAACATCACCATTTTTGGCCCCCGGCGATACAATTAGCTGGGATAGTGTTTTCAGACTTGCAGAGGAGGTTTTTGTCGATGACAGGGCTCTTGTTTTTCTACAAAAGTACGTTTTGAGTCTCATCCCGGATGATTTGACTGATGGTTTGTTCTTCGCTAATCCTGTAGCAACAGCTGATTTGTTCGGGGACGGTTGCAGAAATGATTTTAAAGTGGGTGGAAGAGGATTCACGAGGGCGAACATGTGTAGATACAGAACTTACTTTGGCAAGGACAATAAGTTTTCTGACCTAAAAAGGGTTTATCTCCCCTTTCATGTCAATGACAATCACTTTGTTGGTGCCATCATATCGCCCAGCACTGGGAGGGTGTCAACTTTTGATAGTTTTGGCAAGGAGGAATCCTCGCATGAGGATGTGTTCCAGATAGTCACGCCAATGTTGGACCACGCACTTGTCACCGATCAATCCGATCCTGTAGTTTGGCATCATAAGATACTCGATGTTCCAAAACAGAATGATGGAATTAGTTGCGGACTGTTTCGCTCATTTAATGGGATCCTTCTTACGGTTGTTGAGGATCCGGCCTCGCAAGAGGTGCGGGAGATTCTTTTCACGCAGGGCCAGATTGAAATTCTCCGCAATAAATTGTTAGTCCTTATTCTTGAACTCTGCTCCATCAAGACGCCTGAAAATGTGAGGCAACATATGTTGCAAGCCGACACCACCATTAAGGAAACTAAGAGGGCAATGGCCAAGGCAATGGCGAACACTAGGTCAACGAAGAAGAAGACGAAGACGAAGACGACAACGCTAGTAGAAGACACAATTGACCTCAGCAGATCTCCGCCTGGGGCGATGACGAGGAGGATGACAAGAGAACAAAATTCGGCTTCAAAGCAGACAAGTGCGAAGTCAGAATCAGCAACTGCAACTGTATCCTCTACGACGTCATCCTCCACAGTATCCTCCATGTTACAGAAGGCATTATCTTCCACCGAATCAAGAATTCAATTTGCTGTTGATGTCAAAAACAAGGCTTTCGATCAATTTAAAATGCAATGTGATTTCTTCCACCATTTTCCAATCTTTGGTCAATCTCATCCATGTGAGGAAGAAATCCGTCAGTGCTTTAATCCTAGTCTTCCTTCTTTTAACAAGGATGTGGCGGCCTTTACAACGGACTTCATTACTTTGTGCCACTACTTCAAAAGGCACTGTGAACAAGTGCTTAGCTTGTATGACGTTGCATCGCAGGTATATACCAAGTTTACTACAAAGGATGAATCCTTTTGTGAGGTATTTGCAGAGTATCTCCTTGCCACTCTTGTTTCCATTGAAAGAGCAACATTGCGCCTTGATGCTGGTGCCATCATTACAAGCGCTGATAACAACGGTTGCCCCCTAAGTGTGGATTTGATTCTGCAAACGGATCAGCAAAACAAATTGCTTAAACTCTACAGATCAATGATTACCCGATCCGTAAGGAAAATAGGAAGCAAAGGAACGAAGTGGACTCTTGTTGGCGGGTGGATTGCAGGTATGCATGACATCGCTGAAAATATAAACAGACATGTGCTCGATACGTTGAAGCTACAACTGCGCTCTTTTGTTACTGTATCCACATCGAAGGGAGTGATGTCTGTGTCATACGCGCAGAGCAATGGGAAATCGAAAACATTCGAAGGACGTATTTTTAACCTTTCATCCACGGCATATGCTGCAGGTATTTCTAGTAGACCCGAAAACATTGGTTATTACGATTATCGATTCAAACTGTTGAGGGTCTTGCATGATAAATGCATTGAGGCTAAGGTTTCGGTTCCTGCTAATCTGCTTTCGGCTCTACAAGAACAGTTTAGTAATTCCACCAAAGTAGTGGCAGCATTATCAATGATACGGAAGACGAGAAAACATATCAGATATGATTCAGATTTGGAGGAGGAGGGGTTGGCCACACCACAGGCTGAAGATTTGGAAAAGGAGGCCACTGTCGCCCCTACCGATGTGGAGAAGGCATTGGGGGGCAAAGATGCTGCTGCCGCAACCGAGGCTGTGGCCACCTCCGCCGCACCTGGAAATGCTGCTGATGATGTTGTCACCGCCGACAAGGCCGAGAAGGAACAGAGCAGGACGAAGAAACCTGCAAATGCTGCTGATGATGTTGTCACCGCCGCCGCAACGGTGGGGGACAAAGCTGCTGCAGATTCGGCAAAGGAGGCCACCATCGCTACAGAACAGAGCAGGACGAAGAAGAAAGCTAAGAAAAGGAAGGGTGGTTGCGAGAGGGGCCAAGGTCCTGCTGAAGGTGATGCCCATGCCGCCACATCTAAGAGCGTTGATAGTTCCTCCAGTAATAAGAAGAGGGGTGCCCTTGTCACTGAAGCAGACGCAAAGGCCAGCACCGCACCTCAGGCGATAACAGAGACGGCGAAGAAGAAGCGTAAGCAGTCCTTGCTCCTCACATTCATGGAAGAAGCACGTCCAACCAAAAGAAAGGGAGGACAATTAGTAGAGAGAGGATTTGTCGATTTTTTGGGGGGTAAATACATCAAATTTAACCCCCGTCACAATGCGCCAACGTCAAAGCGGAGTAGTACTGCGGCTACAAATAGACAGGGAATTGGTTACAAACCATGTGGGAACTCCTTGAATATACACGTCGAAATGGTTCCACCCCCACCCAAACAATCCAAAGATGCCGAGAAAAATAATGATCCACCTCTAGTGACTAATGGAAGTGATGAAGATGTGACTAAATCGTTCGTTAGCCCTGCAGCAACAGCAGCAACAACAGCAATCAAAACTAGTTCGAAGCGCAAACTAGGAAGAGACCTAAACCAGTCTCTACGTAAAAAAAATTCTGATGGCGCTGCTCATGTTGACATCTTCGAGAAGATTGAAGGTCACTGTATATTGTTGCGAAAGAGTGTAGACAGTAAGCCAAGAGTGCTACGAGAGGACTTGAACCAAGGCCTCTTTCAACATGTGCATAGTTGTCCTTCACGAGCTTTTATCATTGACGAGGTTGATCCTATTGAAGTCATTGACCACATATGCACTAATGAAACAAAATCAAAACTTTTGGTTCGCATGTCCATTCCAACGCAGACTGAACATGAGCTCCTCAAAACGCTACAGAGGCAGGTTGATGCTGAGACATATAATACTTTGGTGGACACCGCGAAGAAAGTCGAAGGATTAATTCTGATTGCATTCACTTCTGTCTATGGGGACGACTTGATTGGTCAGCTGCAGAACGTGGAGCAAGTACTTTTTCACTCTTTGATTGTCATGAAGAAACCAAGTACTACAACGGAGAAGGCTATAAGTGTTCCTGTAATGTGGACGTCTAAGGAATACAATGGTGCTTTACTCGACCGACTGATGCAAATTGGGTGCATATTGTTTTGGAAGGATAAGGATTCTATTCCATTGCAAATTACCGGCCACATCAAAGATTACACCAAACTTGAATGGAAGACGCCCAAGGAGAATGTTGAAGACATCTTGTTAAGAGTTGGATTCTGCAGCATTGAAATGACTGATAGCCACCGCAAATGGGTAGACAAAGCACGGCAAAAGGTATGCGACCTCACTAATGAGATGATTGCCAACCTTGAAGCGCTTGTACAGCCACCTGGAGGATCAGATGTTCAAGTGCAATTGAAGGTCCCGTTGGCCTTTTTCACACACTATATTTGTGGCCAGAGCACGAGCACTCGTCTTGATATGACGGAGATAGGAGTTGAGTTACTCCAGATAGCTTCGATTGTGATGACTACTTCCAACACATTTGTTATGCACTGCAGTTGTTGCGGGAGCAACATGAATACTCCAGTCGATTTAGTCGCTTTGATAAGCCTCGCAACCAGAATTATTAGTCATCACTACCTTGGTTGTGACGTTGATCTTGAGCCGCTGGGAAAAGTTCGATCTACAAATATCCCCCCCGACTTTGCAATTCATCATTGTTCTGCTGGTAAGGAGAATAGCCTAAAGCGGAGGATGCGAGTGTTTGATGCGATTAAGATTGACACTGCCTGTAGCGAGAAACGCCGTGAAACTCTGATTTGCAACACACTTGGTCTGACTTCAGCGTTGTTACCAATAGAACCATTGACTGACAAAGACCTAGATGATTTTCCACTTGCAAAAGAACTGTTCAATATGGTGCACAGACTGATGCGTGGCAATCACTCCGATCAGTGTGTGTTGGAAGGTCAATCGGTTCAAGATATGAAGTGTGTACTTGAGGGTCGACCAATTCAAGTTCCATTGACAGACATAAGTGTGGATCCCATATCAAGCTTGACACCTCACGAATCATGGAAAGGTTGCGATGAAGGTAGGGATAAATCTACAGAAGAATTTGCAAGACCCAGGGAAAAGACGTCATTTAAAGTTGGCGGTTTGGATGTGGATGAAGGTGCAATAACAGCAAGTACGCCCCAAGACAATCAAGGCGACTTGGTTCTTTCTATGCTAAGTTATTATTGGGCAAGGTTCGTTGTTCGAATCGATGAAGGCATGACATTTGGTGAATTGACGAAGGCGCTTAAAGGACACGTCAGACTCCCACCTACCCTTCAAAATGTGATGGATCAAAACGTCATCACAACAACGTTGGTTGTTATATCAGAAGATCTGTTGACCAAGAAAACGTTGTCGGGCAAATCGATGCTTCAATCACATCTGTTGACCCCCAAGATGAAAGCCAATGTATCTTGGTTTGTTCCAACTCAGTTTTTCCTGCACCTCCTACCCAAGGCGGATATTGAAAGTTTGTATGATGGCACTTCACGATTTGTCAAGATCAGTGATGACTTACGAAACCAGTTGAGAGGTCCCATCGATCACTCATTGCAATATGAATTGAAAAGGATACAATTGTTCTCTAAGAGTCCCAACTGGATCCTTGAAGTCACGTTAAAGTCTGACAGGAAAATATACATCAATGCAAATGATGCGCATGCAGAATTGGCTCATATCCAAGAGAAATGGTTATTGGAATGTTTATCATCCCTGATGGATGTTTCTGGTTCGCGAGGTGTTACAATTGGAACTGGCAAGAAAGCGACTGTTGCGCAAAGACAAATATCTTACAATCCGATTGGGGCTAACTTTTGGTATGACTCACGCAACCAAGATAATCTTTGTGTTGGTGGAGGAATGGTAAACTGGGCTTATGCAGAGGGACTTCATGTTGAAGCGAACAAGATGAAGGAATGGCTCCAATCTCAACATTTGTTTACAAGCGATGATGACTCAATGACGAAAGCGCTGTTGTACATGCATGATCATTTGCACATTGGCAATGTACAGATCAACTTCTTCAAATCCGTGCTCACTCTTCATGACACAGTCCTTTTTGTCAGAGAGTTTCCAGCTCCAACGCTTCTTGAATTCCAATGTCAGTCAACATATTTGAGACATTCAGTTGTTGTGTCAACAAACAATGTTGTGTTTGATTATCAAGATAGCCATCCATATGAACTCACCCTCCCATCCCTCACAAGGAAATTGAATGGCGACAATGATGTAGTATGCCTTGTAAGTGCACGTTACTTCTTTCTCACCAGAAGGCCAAAGCTCATGAGCCTCCCGTCATGTCCCATCATTCAAATCAATACCGTGCCTAGTAGTTGTCAACATATAATTAGGAGTTTGGGGGAAAGAAGGAAGAAGAAAACAAATCGAAACAAAAAGAAAAATCAAAAGAAAAAGTAGCTTTATATTTACACTGTTGTATGGTCCTCGCATTTCTGGCTCAATCCTCCAGCACCTGTAATCAATTGTGAATTTAGTTTGTGATCGATATAAAAGCCCCAGTACCTTGCTGGAAGTGTTGCAAAGAAAGCAGGATTTGCTGTTTCATTTTGTCCATGATCCTCGAATACATATAATGGATTTTTAATACGTGAGACAGGAAGCATGTAAGTACAACTATCCAAATTGCCGAGGTGTATGGGCAGGACAAACCCTTTTTCAAGTTCCTTCCATGTCAGGAAGTCCTTATGAGTTCTCACAATCACATACATAGTATCATCAATGACATGTCTGTTACGGATAGTCGCTGCATCATGATGTTGCAACAAGCATGGTGTTGGGAGACCCCCCGTTTCGAAACGAACAAAGCCATGTATTCGTGCCGGACAAAGATACTCCCATGCATCTAACCGTTCATCTGTCATTTCACTACCCACTTGATGTGTTTGGATCATGCACCAATCAAACCGATTACTCGTTGTGTCGACCTTGTACCACGCATGAGTGGGACCGGCATCATAGGTCTCAAGTGTTTCTGGGGAGGTGGGGAGTTTGGCACACGTGTATGCCGTCACACGAAAGTGCGCACAAGATGGATCGTTGGTAGCCATATAGCGTAGAATTGCATATTGTAGAGTTGTGTCCAAGGGCTTGCTCGCTGACTCCGTTTGCCACTGTACTCTAGTAGTATATTCCACAGTGTTGGTGTTTTTGCGTGTGAACGTTAAATGATGCAATCCAGTGAAAGTGTGTTCTCTGCTTTGTTGTGTCAACACATAATTTGTCTTGGTTTGGATGCGAATACAGAAGAGGCTGTGGTTGAATAAGCTATGTTGATAATGATTGTTTGCCAGCTGTTCCGCAAACTTGCCTCTTCGGCGTTGAGTGAGGTGTGCGTAGTGTTTCATATAATCTTTCAGATGACTTTCCCCAATACCACCATAAAAATTAATAGAAGAACCAAAGGCCTGTATAAAGGCGGAAAATTTTGTGAGGCTGTGGACTTTTGGAAAACACCATCCCATGCCTTTGTCTCGTGGAAAGTATTTGTGCAAGTTTGGTATCACCTTTGTACGAATGAATGCATTGATTTGCGTCTTGTCATCGATGTCAGACTTGCAATTGCGACGATTAAGCCATTTCTCCAATGCCAGAATCATCATCATTGTTTCTATCTTGCCTTGACGCTCTTTGGACGATACACCGGCATTGTGGCAAACGCTGATGCCCATTTGTGTATGGAGGGAACACATGATCAAAAAGAGGTTACCCATCATTTCGGTCGCCTGTGTTTTAGTCGTCTCAAGGACATGATTACGAGGTGGTGATGGGCGTGGGTGATCGCGTTCGCTCTGATGGCTATGCTGGCGTTCCAATAAAAGATGCAAATTATGCATGACGCTATTGGACTGCTTCTTCTTGAAGCCATTACCAATATTGGTGATCATACGCGGCACAATGCCGGCACAAATGGCGTGCATAGTTTCGGGAGGTGTCGATCGGTAGATGCCATGGATCGTATCCCCCATCGGGATGGAATCAAATGCATTGGCAATGTTGTGTTTGGATGCCGCCTTCAATCTGGCATGGTTGTTCGTTGCTTTCATTGTATCAATGTCGTCTTTGCTAATAAACTCACAGATTGCCGTGGGGTCAAGAAAACTCTCCTGTGAACAGCTACAGTCGCGGTATGGACATTGTGCATTTGCGCTATTGTAACTTCCCAGCAACGCATTATTGCCAGAGATGTCACCGACAACAACATGAATCCACACCTTCACCTTGACACATTTTCCTAGTACCTGCATCGGAATTCCACCGTTTTGATTGACGTCATGCAGTTGACGTAGGGCAGCAAATAGACAATTATGTTCATCCTGGCATTTCAGTTCGGGCGTTGTGGCTGTAGCGATCGAACTGTCGGTTGTTTTATTTGTTCCAGAGTCGAGATTTGGTATGTATGCCAAGACATCCCAGAACTGACTTTGTGCTCGTGCTGCCTTATTGAACAAAGTGAGTGTAAACATGAAAGGTGATACAGCCAAAGACCCATGCCGATCACTGTGGCTCTTATCATAAAAGGCCACTAAAGCACATGGAAAGTGTTTCTCAGTGATGTCACAGTAATGGTCGACTGCAGGTTTCCATCTCTCACCAGTGTGGAACTCGTCATAATAATAACCACCACGATCATGACCTTCGTTGGTAGTAGTATTGGTACCTGTAAAAATGTCATAGTTCGCAGCAAAATGTTTTGGTTGCATCAACGATGGATTCGTGAGCATCTTCGTGAGGACAGCCTGGACATCAAATACAGGCACCTGTACAGTGGGAACAGGCATAGTCGCCACCCGCACCTCAACAAGTTTTGGTTTGAGAGATTGGTATTCAAACGTGGTTTCACATGTTTTGTGGAGAGCTCGGCGATTCGGAAGTTTGTGTCGAAAGTTGTAATTGGACTCCGCCAGATCACTAATAAAGTTCACAATGTCATCATATAGCTTGAGATCGGTTGTATGTTTGCCTAACACCTCCATTAATTTGATGCCGGCCTCAACTGATGGTGCGACGGTGCCTGTAAATTGTATCGTGTCCTCACGCTCGTAACTCGTGCGAATGGGAAATGTTGGTTGGTGGGGTAACTTATGTGGTTGGATCTTAGCTGATTCTCCTAAGTCCTTGCCACAATCACCGGTCGTGTTGTTTGTCGCGGTGCCCTCAAACTCCTCCTCTTGTTCATAAACATCGACACAGCAATCGTTATCTGACTCAAATAACCAACTCCTACCATCATCCTTATCCTCCGCAGAGTCGGTCACAGCATTAGCAATTTGCTTCATTTGTAATTCATACATTGCTTGATGATGGCGTTGTTGTTCAGCCAGACGGATGTCCGAGGACTGTTGCGGTGTTGTCATCATGAGCATACGTCGTTGTTTGGTCAACGACGGGTCTTCAAGACTGTTTGTAGTAGTGGTTCGTTGCAATGCTGCGGAAGCAGCTGCATGATGCAGCCGACGAGTGGATAATTGTTGGTGATAGGAAATACATCTACTAACATGGTGTCCATACGCTTTCGCGTTTGTGAAGCTGTTGCCGCAAAAACACTGTTTTCCTTCGGCCTTCCGCTTGCTGGATGGTAGCATTGTTGGTGGTGATATCTCGTGTTCGTTGCTCACCTTAGTACCTACAACACTATGTTTTGGCATGAGGAGGTCTATTTGATCTTGTCACATGGGCACTTAAAACTCCCGCCAACGACAGTCGTGTTGTGATGAGTTTGAACTTTGGTGTACATACCTATTCCATCGTCACTGCAACAACATCTTGTAACCAAAAGACGAAAACATGAAAGAAAGAGATTTGAATCAAGGCGGCTGCGAACCGATGATTTGAATTGAATTCGACACTCTGTTGTCCATAATATATATAGACCAAAGTCATCATGAGCTTGATCACAGCAATAAGAAATAAGTTGTCACCTACAAAGGTGGATCCAAGAAATCCACAACCATCCTCAACGCCACTGGCGGCGGTCCCGACCAGCATCCCACCATCGGCTGGACATCCGTCGGTAAGTGCGTCCAGCATGTCCATGTCAACATCTGCACACAACTCCTATGCCGGTTATGGTGTGGACAATGAGTTTTATGGTGTATCTGAAGCGGCGCTTGACGTGGTCGCAGCGGGGTCGTGTACGACCGACGAGTATGTTGAGCATTGGAAAAGAAGGTGTCAAGTGTGGAGAGGAGAGGCGGAGAGGCTCCAGCTAAAGTTGGATAGTAAAGCTCGGGCTACTGGTCGCAGCGGTCTTGGCAAAAACAAACAGACCATGTGGTTGACTGACCGAGCCAACCATAGCAATAAAATGTCGTTGCATGAATGCACCAGAAATTCGATTTGGCCCCATAATAAGTTTCTTCACTTCAATGGGCGGTGGACCGAGTATAATCCCAATGTCAACGCGCAGCCACATAAGTTTGCGGCACACATCATGAATCATGTTCAAATGCCACCAGTGATGATAGGGTTTGAGAGTGAGTACTACAGTCAGTTCGTTCTACCTACCGTTTCAGCAAAGCTGAGCAATCTGCGCGCGAATTTTGTCACCAAATGCGGCAATGCGTTCAAAGGTGAGTAGTTGAACAATATGAATTTCATCATCAAAATGTTTCCAGACGAGCGTACTAACGTTGAACGATGTTATTGTTACTCCTCTTTGTTGTTTGATGCGGCACATGCAAATATCCCTCACAAGAAATGAATCGCAGTGTTAGCAATTTACACAACGTTGATCTACATTTCAATCAGCTGTTATCATTCACCGACGATTGGGACGCCCTCCGTACTGAAGACAATGAGGTACCGTTGCGTCAGCTTCATGAGCTGATTTATTACTATGCTGTCGAAGTGTATGGGCGAAATGACATCAAGATGTGGCTGAAGTCTAATCAAGATAAGTCAGTGCTTGATTATGTCAACGGAAGTGATCTTGCCTTCGCTATGCTCGTGTATGATAACTATCACCCAAAATGGGTGCACGAGATTGAGGAGAGGAGGAATAGTGATATGCTGCAACAAGAACTACAACAAGACCGTAACGCCTCCTCTGCTGGAGATGAAGTAAAATGGAGAGCGCGGGAGCTGACCAACAAGAAGAGGAAGCGATACACGGGGCCAGACTTGAGGTATACACACCCACCGACTCACAAGAAGGGGTATCTTGAATCCGGTTGGAAGCCCGAGGGAATGCAACGCTTCCAGTCTCTCACCAGCGCATTCGATCAGCTAGTGGGGGATAAAGAATCATGGACTTTGTGTAAGGAGTCATGGGACTGTTACATAAGGGACAGGAAGGAGGTTGAAGGAAACGATTGCTGGGTTCCCATCTATGAAAAAATAAGTGATGAAGATGAGGATGGTGGTGGGGAGGGAGATGACAGTGAAGCTGGGAAGTTCGACTTTGTATTGAAGGAGTCACCCTATTATGAAGTAGGAGGAATGATGGGGGGAATTGAGGTACCGCAAGTGTCGTCTATGTCATGAGTACAGAGTAAGTAAAGGGGGCTTGGGTTATTTGTGTAGACACGTTCATTAATTAGTAGAAATTCTGAGTTATTTGTTCTCCTTCTCCCTGCTTCTTCGCTTCCATAAAATTGTAACTAAGTAAAATAAAAAAGTGTGGCATACAATGTAATGTCATTATCATCAGAATTACTTTGTGACAAATTGACATGAAATTCTGATGTGACAGAAAAAAATTCTGATCGGGAGGAAATTAAATTCTGATGGCTGACACAATTTATTCTGACACTAGAGGTTCTCATTCTGATGCTCGACTTTCTCATTCTGATCCGTCGAAGTAGTCCCAGAGTTTTCGCAGCTTCACACAATCACAATTCTGATGAATTGCACACATGTAATTATGTCACTTCAGAGGTAAGCCCAGCATTGTGCCTTCCACAAGCAATGCTCCATCTTCCGAGCCCTCTTCTGAGCCAAGCGATCTTCCTTCGTTGCTTCCAAGCATGTCTAGAGAGCCGAGCGATCTTCCTTCGTTGCTTCCAAGCATGTCTAGAGAGCCGAGCGACCTTCCTTCGTTGCTTCCAAGCAAGTCTAGTGAGCCGAGCGACCTACCTTCGTTGGTTCCAAGTAAGTCTAGAGAGCCGAGCGACCTTCCTTCGTTGGTTCCAAGTAAGTCTAGAGAACCAAGCGACCTTCCTTCGTTGGTTCCAAGCAAGTCTAGAGAGCCTAGCGACCTACCAAGCAGATCCCCTTTGCCTTCGTTGGCTCCGACCAAAGATTCATGGTAAGTTTGATCGCTCTATCTCACTATTGTTTGTCAAATTGCTTCTAAGCAAACAAAGATTTCTTGTGCTATGCACCCTGTTGATGTATTACTCTTTGTCTTTGTGACTCATCATCATCTACACAATTTTGCTTTCTCTTGACTTGCTGTTTAGTGTTGGACCATCAGCATGTTTTTTAAATTCTGGTGCAATTAGCCCAGGTAGTTGGTAAGTCAAGACATCCTAAAGACCTCTCAGCTCCTTGGTCTTGGTTGAATTCTTTCGAGGTTGAAATCTTTCTATCCTGTCAGTGCATCCATCACTAAGATTGTCTTCTTCTTCTTCTGTCTTCATCTGTCATGCTCTTTTGCTCAACTTCTTCGTCTACACACTTTTGCTTCTACGTGGCACTTTTGTTGTACTAGTATTGGGTTCCGTACATGCGAAAAAAATAAAGGTGGTGTTGGTGAAGATTCTTGGTGAGTCAGGTCATCCAAATGATCTCTCTGCTTGGTTGAATTCTTTGTCTTTGTCGTATCTTGTCAGAGCATCACTAAGAATGTCTCTGCTCTTCAACCATCATGCTCTTTCGCTCATCTTCTTCATCTACATCTACGCACTTTGGCTTTTCATGTGGCACTATACTATCAGTAAAGGGCACTATGCATGTGGTTCAAATATTGCCTCTATTGGTAAAGGTTCTTGGTAAGAAAGTATACTATCGAAGACTCTGCTTGGTTGAATTCTTTCTATCCTGATCCTGTCAGTTTTCATCTGCCATGCTCTTTTGCTCAACTTCTTCGTCTACACACTTTTGCTTTTGGCTTTTACGTGGCACTTTTGTAGTATTAATACCCGTGCATGTTTCTCTAATAAGGGGTTCATTAGTGTAAATTCTTGGTGAGTCACGTCATCCAAATGATCTCTCTGCTTGGTTGAATTCTTTGTCGTATCTTGTTAGTGCATCACTAAGAATGTCTCTGCTCTTCATCCATCACGCTCTCTTGCTCATCTTCTTCATCTACATCTATGCCTATGCACTTTGGCTTTTCATGTATCACTATACTATTAGTAAAGGGGACTATGCATGTAGTTCAAATACTGCCCCTATTGGTAAAGGTTCTTGGTAAGAAAGTATACTATCGAAGACTCTGCTTGTGGTTGGATTCTTTCTATCCTGTCAGCTTATCACTAACATGTATACCTTGTCTTCTGCTTTTCAACCAATTTGGTCCTTCATTTTGGCGACAGCCTAGGGAAAAAAGCTTGCTGTGGAAACAGACATTCTCGAGGATCTGGGCAGTGTACAACGCCCGGTTCATGCTGCAATAAAACTTATTGTCCTGGTGGATGCAGTTAAGGATTCATCTTTTTGACATCGTTCATTTTTGAGCGCACGGGAGTGGGATTGAGATTGAGTTGATTCGTGTGATTTAATCATACATATTGGGGAAGTGTGACTAATAGTACCAAGGACTAGGATAGAACCAGAACAGAAGTCTCCCAGGCTTTCTGTTTCGTTCTATGGTACCATCGTCAATGAGAAAATGCATGTTTGAATGTTGTTGAAACAAGGGGAGAAAGTAAGAGAAAGGTACAAATGCAGTCATGCGACGAGATAGTTTGATTGACAAGAGAAATGATTGCATGAGTGTCTGCAACAACATTAGTAAGAAAGAAAGTTATATACGAAATTCATGCTCCTCCTTTTTGTCCTTCTGCTCCTTCTCGCAAGTTCAGTCTTATTGTTGGTCTAAACACTTCGAGTTGTGGTATGCTCTCTCCGCCGCAATTTTATAGTACACCTGCACCTGCATCCCTCAGGCGTGAGCGGTATCGCCATTGATCACATTCATTGCTGGCCTCATAGGTCTGTACCTTTACTCTGAGCGGAAGCATTTTGAGACGATGAAGCAAAATGGACCATTGTAGATGAAACGGCGACAAAAGCGCGACAAAGAGTTGCTCTTGGAATTACGCTAATGAGCTATCTCTTCTCGATGCTGAATATTCCTTTCTCAAGGATGATGAACGGGTATAGCTGTTACAAAGCATCGATCAAGCAAGCTCGAGAGCACAAGTTCAATCACAAAGAGGGCTTGGCACACGNCATTCAATCGACCAAGTTCCTTGGCGTTTCCACCATCTTTCCTGTCAGGGAGGACTTGATAGACCCCTGCACTCATGCAGTTGCTCACCTGATCATCCAGCCGCACCATCGTGTGTTGGGATGGTAACTCCGCCACTGAAGTGTTAACTCCGGTTGCCTCCGCTACTGCCAATACTTGAAAATGCTCGGTTACACGTTGCCAGGCCGTCTGCTTCTCCAGCGTATCCAAGGTTGGATAGACTTCGAGGAAGTACTCTCTCGCAGTGATTCCATTTCGGTAACTAATTAGGGTACCCGCCGCCGCATGAGGGATCTTGAAAAGGAGACGATAGTTCAGCTTGGGATGCTTGGTGTTTTTGGTGTCTCTGGGAGGGGGGAGATGTGTCTTGGTGTCATCTGCTCGGAAACCACTAATGGTGTCTGCCACAGAATACACCGACACTTCGGGACGGACTTCGAAATCGTTGGTGTTTGGCTTCACAACGTTGTATAGGCCCTCAGTGGTGACCTCACCCTCAACGCACAATAAATCCCCATCATGGGGATGACCGTACTGGTGGAAATTGCTGAAGTTCCAGAGAACGTGCAAACGGTTGTTAATGCATCCCCCCACGGCGATCGAGGGATCGTTCAGGAGGATGCTCATGAAAACGTCCTTGTCGGCGGCATGAACGCCTACGGGGGGGTTGGCCGCTAAAAGATCGTTTAATTCATCTTCCCTTGGGACCCGGCGGCCCGGATGGGAGAGGGCATCTGCCGCACAGCGGTGACCTGGCACAAGGATGCTTGCCATGGCGAGTGTGCGCGTTGCCGGGGGATGTAGTTTAATCAACTACTGCAACTATTTACTTGCTCCTACGGCTTGCTACTCGTAGCAATGATGAGCAATTTTATGGGGTGGCTGATCAATCTTGTCAAGAACTCTGGCGATATTACTTCCTCTTCGTCTGTACTGCGCTCTCTCCTCACAGACTGTGATGACTTAGCAAGAGTAATCCATAGATATACACGAATCTTTGTGACGTCAGCACCCACTCCACTTCCACTTTTCACCTCATCCTCATCCCGCTGTACAATCTTGCCTACGAACATCGGCGTACAATAGTAACAGAATAGAATCACTGCAACAATGGTATCCAACACATCATCATCACTTGCTGTAACAGCAGTGCTACTCCTCTTCTCGTTGTTCCAAGGAGAAGCCTTCTCTCCCGCTGCTCGTCCATCACAATTTCAATTGGTCACCACTACGCAACAACAACAACGCTCTTCTCTTATTGGACGAGTGACTCCACTGTTGCAAATGTCCACCGATAATGATGATGATGAAGAAGAAGTGATGGGATTACCACCACTTCCATCAGATGCAGGCAAGGCGGTAGTAGTACCACAGCAACAACAAAGTGCACCTCCAGCTGCAGTGGTATCAACAACATCAAATAATAATAATGCAGTGGAGAAAGAAGACGAATTATTACAATCCTATCCGATTGATTTACCTTCTCCTATTCTTTTGGCTACTTCGATGGTTTTGGCTATTTCATCTATTGGTAAGATATGAGGGGAATGTATACTATTGTTTTTTGGATGCAACGCCATCATCTCTTTTCTAACTAATGCAACACCTCTCTCTCGTTCACTAAAAACACATTGCAATACAATAACAACAACACGTCAAATCAATAACCAACACAACACAAACAATATCCATCTAAAATACAACAACAAAAAAGGATCACTCTTTGAACTGTCCGGAGGGACACCCAAACTAGGCTTCGCCGTAACCGCAGTCATTACCGCACTTGGATTACCCCTTTCGGTGTTTTTGATTTATGCGGCTATTTTGAAGGGGGCGGCGGAGACGGAGGAGGCTGATCGGGAGTTTAATAAGCCTAGACGGTTGTAGAGAAGAGAGAGAGAGAGAGAGAGAGAAACAGGTGTAGATTGAGGGAGGATTGGTTAGATGATTGTGTAAGGTAGGATATGGTTTGGGAATATTGGAAAATTGAGTTTGTATAATGACTTTGGACTACAGAGTCAAGTGTTATTAATTACACAACAATTCAATAAAGGAGGAAGAAAGAAAGGGAAAGCAACGGTTGATATACTGTCATGGAGGTGGACAAAGTGGTATATAGACGCTGGACTTTAAATCTTTACACAAAACAAACAGGAGCAAATAGGTTAAAAACATAGGATCATCAATTACCATTGGTCTCTTCTTTCAGTGGCATATCGTACATTCCTCTGTTGATATCAGTAGATACACACAAAGACAAGTTGAATGAACGAACCTCGCATAGATACCTACCTCGCCCCTGGCCTCGCCTCACGCACCTCCGTAGCGTGGGACAATTATTCTCCCTCTTCTTTCCTTTCCCTCTTCTGTCACGCGCCAAATAATTCACTGCCAACTGCCACGCACCACGCACGAGCGCATCCCCCCATCCACGATGGTGCTCTCGTTGGCATAGTAGCTACCTACACAGCACAGCAGCACAGAGACAGCCCAGCAGCAGCCCTCAACGCACCATACTACAATCATGAACATAAGAACTTTATTCTCGACGTCGTCGACATTTCAACTTCATTCTATCCTTCAGATCTTTCTGGGCCTGGCAGTTTCAATATTTACTTTAAGATTGGGCGCTGGCATCTTTGCATTTCGTGCTGCGAACAAGTTAGGTACGTCGACCACTGTGCTCTTTTCATGTGGATTGTTGTCTATATCTCATCAACTCTTGCTGACCGGTTTGATAATCAAATAATGCAACACACATCTCTTTTTCTCAGAAAGACCAACCTATCAAGTAATCAAACGACTACCAGCCGGCGATCGATCCAAACAATTCGTCGAAATTCGTAAATACGATCCCTACCTCATTGCTGAAACTACCGTAGATGAATCCAGTATGCGCAAGGCGGGTGGGAAAGGATTTGGCAAGTGTGCCTCGTACATTTTTGGTCAGAATATATCCAACAACAAATTGGAAAACGAAAATTCACAAGAAAAGATGCAAATGACAGCACCGGTACGAAGTGTTGGAGAGGTTTCCAACAACAATACTAGTGAAAAGATGGCAATGACTGCTCCTGTAAGATCTGTTGCTACCAACAAAGCAAAAAAGACGAAGATATCATTTGTCATCGGCTCAAAGTACAATCTCAAAACGGTTCCAAAGCCAAAAGATCCAGCAGTCAAGGTCAAAACTGTCAACGAACATTGTTTGGCAGCTGTAACATTCTCGGGACCACCACCGTCCGATGAACGGATTACCAAAGAGCGTGATTTGATATTGCAAACCTTGGAGAAGGAGGGGATCAAAGCCAAGGGTAAAGAGACAATGGTTTATGGGTACCACGATCCGGTGATTACGCCTAATTTCTTGAGGCGGAATGAGGTTGCTGTCATGGTGGATGGCAAGGTCGTGTGATTTGTATCATAGAGAAAAAATGATCTTATCACTGATAATGGTATAGTTATGATAATGGAACATCCATTCAATATGATAATATTACTGAATGAATTTACCCTTATTCATCACCGACACAACAACGATTTTCCCATTTCATCTCATCTTTCTACCCAACTCATCAATCAAAGGACTACCCTCTCCTTTCTCAAACGACTCCAAATCACTCACCAACTTACCCAACGGGATATTCTCTTTGCCCAACTCCAATCGAATACTCGCCGGGTTTCCCGTATACCCCACCTCCGGATTCTTGAAGGAAAAATAAAACAATGCACGAGACAAACCCTCATTCGATCGATTGGCCGTACCACAATGCAACAATCTTGAATCGAATATGCCACAACTTCCCTTGGGTAATAATCCCAATACTGCTGGTTGATTCTTTATCAATTCATCCTTGTCGTATATATCTTTGAATGCAACATGTGCCTCCTTGGTATGTGTCCGTGGAAGCCACGTCGTTGGTCCCATATCCATTGTAACATCCTGCAAGGCAATAAAACACGTGTACAAGACTGGTCCCTTGCCATCCACAAAGGGTGTATCTGGATGAATGACCTGGCGTTGACTCCCCACATCGGACATTAAACATGAAAACTCATGTAAGATTGCCCCATCTCCAAAGATTGATTCTATCGTCCCCCCCACGGGACTTTTTCGTAGTGCTTCATTTAAAGCTTTTGTGACAATCTCCTCTGTTCCCAGTGGTATTGTCAAGTCGCATCGATTGTGTCTAAGTAATACATTGGCATATCGTTCAATTGGTTGTACTGTCCCATCGGCCACTTCTTGTTCACTTTGCGCTCGCAAGTTGTAGAGGTACGTTCGTAGGGCATCGGCGGTGGAGGGGGAAAGAACATTATCGAGACGAAGTACTCCTTCCTTTTTGAGTATTTTGGCATAGGCCTTGCCTTCTACCTTGGTGGAGGCTTTGGTGCTGGAGGAGGCTTTTCCGAATCCTCCTGCCTTGCCTGAAAAAGAAAGCGCAGAGAGAAAGTAATGAATATTTATTGATGTGTGTAATTTGTGCATTGTTAGAGCTACATCCGCTATAGCATCCCATAATAGACGTATAATATATCATTCTCACCAGCGCCACGAATCTTAATCTTAGAAGCCTCCAAAGGCTTCGTTTTGGTAACGAAAGTCTCTTCCAACTCTCCACGTTGCACAATAATTTTTTCTTGTTCTTGATAGAGGAGATCTGAGACGTCTGTTCCTGCGTTTAGTGCGCTTGACGGTTTGCTAAGAGGTGGGTTAATGAGGAATGAGGTGGTTGGTACTGATGACCAGAGGAGGAGGAGGCAGCTTGCTGCCCTAGTGGGCATGATGGCCGTCATCGTGCTTCTTGTTTTTGCGTTGACACTGTTACTTAAAAGCATCATTTTTGAGCTCAGAATTGGAGATGAGGAGGAAAAAGAGACAAGAGTTAAGCAGCCTCCGTAGAATTGCCACGTAGGAATCAATTGAGATTTTTGAGCTGATTTTGAAGGCAGACACAACATCTCGATCATGATCATACGACGCCATAGTAAAGGCGATTCGAACACTGTAGAGACCAAATACCGACCCAAACATTTTAGGCGACAGTATTAGCTAAAGTTTGGTATGCCAACACTGGCTGTAGCTGCATAGGAACACTCCAAACTAACGTGCTCAAAATCGGCATTTTTCACCCCATTTTGCCCCCCATTTTTGCCTGAATTACGGTTAAGGAGCTTGTCCCGCCGCCGCGTGAACGCACAATAGAATGCATGGAGAAGATACTGTACATGCATTCGAGAAGCGGATTCGAAGGGAGCTTCCAGGAACTTCGAATTGTTTCCACCATCTTCCTTGCAACGTAAGTAGGAATTAATAATTCATTGAATCAGCTTGTCACAAGCAATGACCTGTCTAATGCTACTGGGACTAAAGAAACACTAGAAAGATCATGGTAATGATGTATTATTAGTGTAGATTAGCTGGGGCAGCCCTATTGGCTGCAGATGATGATCAGAACAACTGTCAACGTCGTATGTAGAGTGAGGCACGTGTTGTACTCGAAGGCCCTGTCCAAACAGTATCATAATACCGAAGGAACGGAACTGCTGGTGACACTCTCCCCCGAACCGTGCGATCCAGAGGCTAAACACTGAAAACAAAAACCCATCTTGGGAAAAAAGATTCCTGAGGAATGTCCCATATGACAACAAACTGATGCTGTCAAGCGAAAGTGCTTCTATCGATTGAATGTACAACCTTACAGGTTGCGGATGTGTAGCTGGTGGCCAAAAGATTCATACAAATACCCTGCGGTAAACTGCATTTCACTTCCCAATTTCTGCTCAAATACTAAACTACTACGCATCCCCATCCTCGTTCTCGAAGAATGGTGTCAATCTTCTGATGTGTATGCTCATTAACAGAGCCTCGTTGCAATCGTACTGTTCCATTGGACGTGACGACTATGATACTGTCAGTTACAGATGTGACACGCTTACGTCACCTCTCTTCAACTTTTGCTGACGATGGCATTGAAGATGAGCGCCCCCAATTTCACTTACCCACTCCACTCTCCGCCATCTCGAACATCTACTAAGTATTTCCTACAATACCTGCTACTCTTACTCTGCTCCAGTAGCAACTCGTTATCGCATTATTATCACACTCTAGCAATATATCATCATATCATTATATTTGACCAATGAGGCACTCTACTCTCGCATTAGTCGCTCTCTTGAGCAGCGCATCGGCATTTGCTCCAGCGAAGATCTCCACAACCCACCGCTCTCAATCTTCTCTGCATGCAGTCCAGAACGACAACAACAATCAATTCGGAAACCAAATCGAAGACGCCAAAAATGTATTCCTTGGCACAGTTACTGCGGCCACTCTTTTCATGGGAACATTGGCTCCTTTGCCTGGTGATGCGGCCAACGCTGCCGCTGCACCTGCTCCGGCCACCGCAACAAAAACCACACCAGCCAAGAAGGCAGAGCCTGTTGCTGCTCCTGCACCATTGGCTGCAGAGAAGGCGGCCGTGGCTTCTGCAAAGGCTGCTTTTACTGCGACTCAAAAGGTGAGTTGAATCACTCAGATCAGTAGTTATTCTTTACATCATCGTGTCCAAATATTTCATGTGTTCTTTTGAATCTCATTATTCACTCCCCTCACACACACAAACAATACAAAGCCAATCGCTGATGCCAAGGCAGCCTACAACGCTGCCTCCACAACATCCACCTCAGCAAAGAAGGGTGTCGACTCTGCCATCAAAAAGGCAGCTGATCTCAAAAAATCACTCATCTCTGCAAACGACAAATTGTCCCAAGCCAAACGCAAACAATACAAATCCAACAATGAAAATTTGATTAATGTTCTAACCAAAACAGTGGAATCTACCAAGGTCCAATTGACCGAGGCTGAAAAGACAGTATCATTTGCAAAGAGTGCGGAGGTCAAGGCATCGAAAGATTTGGCTGTGAAGAAGAGTGCGTTGGAGAGTGCTGAGAAGAATGGGGCGAATGCCAAGAAGGCATTGACTAGTGCTGAGGATAAATTGAGTGTGGCTACGAAGAAGTTGCAGGAGGCTAATGCTAAGGCGGAGAAGCAGGCGAAGGAGGCGAAGAAGAAGGCAGCAGAGAGTAAGTTTGTGTTTTGTTTGCATTAATGTTTGTCCACAAATGATATACTTTGCATGATGTGTTCACCCGACTAAAACAATCATTCATGAATCTCATCAGAGGCCAAGAAGGAGAAACAACAGGCAGAGAAGGCAGCCAAAGAATTGAAAAAGAAGGAACAAAAAGCCAAAAAGCAGGAAGAAAAAGCCAAGAAACAGGCAAAGAAGAAGGCCGACAAGGCAGCAAAGGAATTGAAGAAGAAGGAACAAAAGGCGAAGAAGGTTGCCGCCGAAAAGAAAGCGAAGGAAGAAAAGGCTCTCAAAAAGCAACAGCAGAAACAAAAGGAAATTGATACAGCCAAGCGCATCGCTGAGCGTAAGGCAGCTGAAGCTAAGGCAAAGAAGTTAAAAGAGGCAGAACAATCTTTGAAAGCGTTGGAAATGAAAAAGAAGAATGCGATTATGTCAGAGAAGAGTAGTGCAGCTAGTATCAAGAGTGCGGATGCGGAGATTGCTGCTGCCGCGAAAAAGTTGGCCGAGCTAAAGAAGTAAATAAAAAAGAGAAAGAATGGGGGCGTGTGAATAAAGTGTTGACAGTGATAACGAAGAGACTTATTGACTGTGAAAGTTTGTTAAGTTGGGGCGAGAATAATTGAATAGCGTGAAAATCTACCCACGAAGAGCAATACAGAAAGAGCACTCAATGCTTTGTGACCAAATATTGATATGCTATGTGGCAACTCATAAAGAAAAATAAATACAGCAAAAATAGCAAACCTTTTTTGTTCATTTTAACACATAACAACAGGGTTTCAGCAGACCAAGGCGGTCGAACCTTCTCACTCCTCAGCATAAGTATAATCTTTTCCATCGAGGCAATATTTGGCATGGTTCGCCATGCCACATCTGTGTGCAGTAAGAAAGGAACATTTGGGGCACTCCAGCATACCGTTCGGCGTTTTGGTTATTACAAATGTTCCCGATGCTGACGAGCTTTGACGCGAGTGCACAGGTGGGGCAGCAGATGCGGGGGGGAGGATAGATCGGGCAGGGAGCGAGGCAGGTGACTGATCATTATTGGTATCAGGGACGGGCAACCTCAACTCAACCATAAACCTTTCACGGTCGATTTCCGCCTGTCTACAACGCTCATCGAATGATTCCAGTTCGTCCTTCATAAGAGATACAAGTGTCTTCGTAAATTCAAAAGAGGCCTTTTCAGCAGCTCTACCGGAAACAAAACTTAATCGGCTCAGTGGCATCCATGTCGTTGAGCCAGTATCATTGGCTCGTATTGGGATGGGCTTATCTGCCGGCGTGAATGGCTTGGATGGAAATAATCTCTCGTAGCCCCCGACAGATTCTGATAGTAATGATATTGTCCTCACAAGAGCAGTCTTCGCCTCAACGTTCACCGAAAGTACTGTGCCGTAACGTACTTTGGGGGATGATACCTCCTTCCAGGAAACGATGCTATCAACGATTTCATTGACACAAAACTCTGCAGTTGCATTATTGCTCATGTCAGTCTTTTGTGGAGCTTCTTCGGATCCCCATTCGTGACCTTCTACGCCAACATTAAATCCAAGCTCAGTTGCACATTCCATACAGATCCAATCCCCTGTCGAATGAAATCAATGATAATCGGTTAGATGGACACATCAACAACAAATCACAACGATATGCGAGCGAATGCAGCCAACGTACCTTCAGGGATTTCATGCCTATCGATACATGCAATGTGAAATGCTTTATCACACCCTCCACCCTTCCCACCACCGTCACAAACCAAGAGGTCTCCTGCATCCTTACAAATATCACACTCGTCACTTGATTTGTCACCCACGGACTCAGATGATGTGGTTGCATTGTTGATAGACACAGATGGCCGTGGCTTCTTGTTGCCGTCAGCATCACTCTTCGCCATAATCAAAATTCCATCAACTTCATCAACCTCGGCATTCTCCCATCCAACTGGTGCAACCCAACCAGCACCCTTTAACGCTCGTGCTGCAGTTGTATTTCGAAATTCATTTGTCCCCCTTTGTAACGACATTTGAGTTCCACACCGTGCATAGTTTAAAGCTTGACCCAGCGTTTTGAGCCCAGTCTTGATAACACTCAGCTCCAAGGCTCGGTGGAAGAGGTCATTCTTAAACACTTGATCGTAACCCAGATCCTCAAAATATGGAAAGAATGGGAGGAGTTCTGAGTGATGGTGGAGACGATTCAAATTATTGTCGCCAAGTGGGAAGTATAAGACGTCTAGCCCTTTCTTTGCAACTTTGGATACAATCCCCGGCCAGTACTTGATACTACCAACTTGCCGTTTTGCCCAAACTACCTCATTTTCCACAAACTCGGTACGACCACTGTCCCCATCATCATCACCTCTTTGAACGTAAAGGGCCTTGAAATTGGCAATACTCCCCACATCCGGATCTTCCTGCGCCAATATTGACAAGGCAGTAATCCACGGATTCTCCCCTCCAATACTCACACTTACGTAATCCTCCTCACTCCTTTTCCTCCTCTCCTCCTCCGCCAACGATCGTTTCCTCTGCTCAATCACAAACTCACCACACCCCTCCACATCCACAGTGGAACTAATATCATCATCGTATGCGTGACATGCATCACAGAACCAATCTCCCTCGGGGACAGAACGCAATGGTGGATCGAGACAATGCATATGGAAGAGTTCATCACATCCATCACATACGAGCATGGATACATCGCCTAGTGCACTAAGACAAACGTTGCATCTTTGGGATGTTACCCAATACGAAGCATCATCGTTATCACCCTCATCATTACCATGATGATGATGATGATTGCCTCTTTTCTTACTACCACCATCACCATCATTCTTTGTCATCATCATCAACATCTCCTCTTCCTCCTTCTTCTTTGCCTTTTTCTCCCGACGTGCATTCGATAACAACCTCTCCAAAGTCCTCTGTATCCGTAACTCCTTTGCCAAACTTGAAATCAACCCCTGTTTCTCTTGTTCCTCCAACCTCTTTCTCTTCCTCCCCTTCTTCTTTTTCATAGTACACTCCTCCTCCTCGTCACTACTACTATCACCACCAACAATCACCACATCCTCCTTATCAAAATCATCATACTCCACCAAAAAATCACACTCTACCTCATAATGTCCAAAACAGTGACATATCCCACACATTCGAAATGCACTTGGTGGAGGAATGGACATATTGTACTTGGTGGTGTTTGTGGCACGTAGTTTTTCTTGTTCTTGTTTGTATTGAGACCATGAGGAGGATTGTGTCCATGGCGGTGGTGGTGGGGTTGATGATGTTGACGATGATGCATGCTGCTGATGAGTTTGTTTCATTTTCTTCTTATTGTTGGCAGTAGTAGTGGAAGAAGAAGAAGTATCCATCATGGCCCAATTGGCCAATGCAGCCAAGGAACACTCGTTATATTCCACAGTAAAGGAATTAGTATCATTTCTTCCGTCATGATTACTACTGCTACCAATTTTGGTAGAGCTGATGCTACTGTTGGATTTGGCAACATATTCTTCAATCTGTGCAAGTGTTTTGGAGGCATAATTGGATCGTTTCCAGGAGGGGGGAAGATGGAGTAGATTTTTGGAGGCTGCTGGTGAAAATGAGCCGTTTGGATTTTCGTTTCTTTTGGTGAATAATGATGATGATTTATTGCTGTCTATAACTGCTGTTCGTTCATTGGTAGGGGCAACAATGTCTTTATTCATCATCATGATGTCGTCTCGAAGTAACAATTCTTCCGCCTGACGTGACCTCTCCACAGCACTCCGTAAGATTTGCGGAATAAGCGAAAGCGCATTATTCTCGCCGTCAAGAATTATCAACTCATCGTCATTGCCGTCTCCTTTGGCGGTATTGAATTGATTATTATCGTCTTTCATTGCAATGGCGGTATCATTGCACTCGGTAGCGATATCATCAGCCTTCTCTGAAGCCGTATCTTTTTGCATTTGATGTGTCAGCGATGGTGGATCGTTATTATTTGCGCTGGCGCCGTCGGTGCTGCTTATTGGAGGAGATGACTGAGCATCATCTTTCATTGTGCCAATGGCTTCATTATCCATCATATTCTTCTTCTGCTTTAGCCGTAGCAATGTCCTCATAGCTCGATTGTCATGGTTGTTGTGCCGCTCACCTGCATACCTGCAAGTAAGTAAGAGCGGTTGGTAGGAATTCAATACATCATGACGTCCGCCTTCTTCTTCACAATAACATGGAACATGGATACACAACTATCTTTTGCGTCCACCAATACACACATAGAGCTACAAGATGGTGACACCAAACGACGAAATACTGTTGAGGAAGACGATGTGGGTGCCTTGATCTACAGAGAGATTCAGCTGAGGAAGGCGGAGGCGGCGGCTGCAGCTGTAAAAAAAAAGAAAACATCAACTGCGTCAACCCATCGTCGAACATCAACTCGGAAGAGACCTCCTGCTATCAACCGGGGCAAAGAATCGTTGCCTAATCCACAACGCAAAGGGGCTTCAAAACGAAAAAAAATTAGAGGCTTCTTTGGAGGAAGATCTACCAAGGAAAAAGGTGGCAAAGAAGCAGTACAGATATGAATGCTCTGCTGAGGGATGCACAAATGATGCTCAGAAAGAAGGAGTGTGCATTAGGCATGGGGCAACGTGGACAAAGAAGCGATGCAGCAGTGAAGGGTGCACGAAGTATGCTCAGAAAGGAGGAGTGTGTATTAGGCATGGGGCTCAGGTCAAACTATGCAGCAGCGAAGGATGCACAAACCATGTGGTCAAAGGTGGAGTGTGCATCAGGCATGGTGCAACGTTGACAAAGAAGAAATGCAGCAGTAAAGGGTGCAAAAATCAAGCTCAGAAGGGAGGCGTGTGCATCAGGCATGGGGCAAAGGTCAAACTTTGCAACAGCGAAGGATGCACAAATAAAAACTATAAAGGAGGAGTTTGCAAGAGGCATGGAGCAAAGGTCAAACGATGCATCAGCGAAGGGTGTACAAATAAAGCTCAGCAAGGAGGAGTGTGTAAAAGGCATGGAGCGCAGAGAACGCTATGCAACAGTGAAGGGTGTACAAATGTAGCTCGTATACGAGGAATGTGTGAAAGGCACGGGGCAAATCAAATTGCACATCATAAAGATTCTACTCCGATTTGATTAATTATTAATCCAAACATACATACAGCTAAATCGCAGACCCTCTCCGGCGGGATACCCACACAACGCAAAGGAGCTTCAAAGAAAAGAAAACCAAAGTCTTCATTGGAGGAAGAAGACCAACCACGAGAAAAAGTAGTCAAAAGGAAAAGACGAGGGGGGTGCATTCGGCATGGGGCGAAACGCCGATATAGCAGCAGTGAGGGATGTCCCTTTTTGTATTTAAAGGTGGGAGTTTGCATCAGGCATGGGGGCAGATGTCAAAACGATGCAGCAGTGGAGGAAACAAAGCCAGGAATGGGGGAGTGTGCATCAGTCATGAGTCATGGAGAAAAGAAGTATCTCTATGCAGCAGTGAAGGATACACCAACCCTTAGAGTGTAACAAACACGGGGCAAATCGAATTGCACAGGTTGATTCTACTGCGACTTGATCAGAATAATCCAAACATAATACTGCAGCTCGGACCCTTCCAAGGAGCGTTATACAAGATTTCCCGCCGCCGGAATTTAGGGCGTGCCTTGCATGCTCCTTGATCAACATCAACTGTGTAGCATAGGCCATAGGCCAGATAGTTGACACAATTTCGCCACTCTGCCTGACTCTGCCGCAAATAAATTATGATGTATGTTTATCGTTCGGGCGCGGCCAGCGGCCACGCCAAAAAAGCGCCAAAAACCTGCCAAAAACCATAGATAGAGACGCAACAATCACATTATGTGTGAGAAACAATGGCAAACTCTCTGTTGTTATCATTCAGATCTGTTGGAATGTACTCGTAAGTACTGTATCAATGCTACGGATTGACATAACAGCAAACATCATCTCTATCTCTCTAGAGGTCGCAAGAATAATGACCGATACTTTAGCTTTAGTCGCGAGAGATGTCATATGCAGATCAGCTCGACCCAATAGAGACTAGCCTGCAAGTTAACACGATTGCGCATCGTAATAGATCAGCTCAACTGAGCTCACTTTTCTAAGAGAACGATAACGTAAATCAACTTAACATCCACTGTGCACTAGCGTACAAGGGACATCAGAGTGATTAGACGAGATACGGAACTATTACATAGCCAGAGAGCATTTCAACACAGATCTGTCTACTCGCATGTTTTGTTTACATCCATATCATGCTACTTTTATTCACCCGCTACGTCTATGTGTGGTGATTTTCATGCTAAGATACTACTTTATGTTTACCATCTTCCGCTACGTTCTTGGTATGGTAATATCATGCTTTTATCAGAGAAATAAAGAGAAACTTTTCACCACAACCTCTCCTCCTCTCTCCGCAATTTGGCCGCAATCACTAGTGCCATAATATATAACATCTCATCTCCCCCATACAACCCTCACAAGTTGCCACAATTGTTGGTCGAAACGTCAAAACTATTGCCTGCGTTGTTAGTGACCGTAGCGGTACCATCTTGGTTTAGTTGAAATGAATAACCTGCTCCATCGAACTGGGTGTCGCTACTGGATGAGGTCCAAACGAGTTCAATCGGTGTAGCAATAATTCCGATTTCTCCAACTACATCGAAAAATTCCCTACTCTCATCAGGGCAAAGAGAAAGCTCAAAGTAGATCGGAGGAGTAACTGAGTAACAGTACTTCACTCCTACTTTCCAAGCACAACTGGGAGATGCGGTTGGCAAGGCTGACGGAGATGCACTGGGGCTAGCTGAAGGAAGGTCGCTTGGTCCTTCTGATGGAGATTGAGTTGGTGCCGAACTTGGGTTACTTACCTTGGTAGCTTTGCCACCCTTTCCAGCCTTAGGAGTCTTGCTACCGCTAGCTTTGGCCTTGGCTACATCCGCGTAGGTTGCCGGCGCTCCTAATGTCATCTTGATGGATACCCAAAGAGCAATCACTGCGCACAATGCAGCGACAGCACCAGTGGTACCGGTGCGGATGTTATTCCAGTTAGACGTCCCTTGTTTCTTGGCAGAAGCAGCAGCATGATAGGATGACGCATCATTGTAACGGTCACTTCCATTGTCGGAGAAAGAATCGGCAGAAGATGCCGCTTCAACATCTTCCTCTTCGGTACGATGAACGATCTCGATGCCAGGGGATGCTGGCGCATCAGCATCATTGGCATTGGGATCGGGATTGGAAGCAAGCTTGGAGAGAACGGCCATGGTAAATAGCATTAGTTGATGTGTTTGCGTCTGTGGAATAGGTGGAGAGTAGATGTATGAGATGTTTGAGAAGACAGCAATATATGGCATGACATGAGCACATACAAATACAACACGACTCAGGACGCATCAACAAGAGCAAGTAGAAGTAGTGGCAGTGGCAGCGGCAGCAGCGGCGGTCATTCAACATCAACATCAACGAAACCATAGGCGGTGCACTTACGTCAAATACAACTTCTTCGTCCTTCGTCTTTGTTTTATGATCGATGGCAGAAGTATTGCGTTGCATCCATGCGTTGCTTGGGCGACACGGTCGGTTGTCATTGGGCCGATTTTTTTGAGAACTTCTTTCAATTATTAGGAACCGGTACCCAATTCGGGCGGGAATGACATTCCACATGCTTTTTTCACGTCACATCAGACGCAAATTTTTTGAATGANGAGATTGAGTTGGTGCCGAACTTGGGTTACTCGAAGGTAGACTGCTGGGTTGCGATAAAGGTGACACCATTGGCGAGGAGCTTGGTGTACTTGACGGTTCGCCTGAAGCTGAAGGAGCTACGGACGGAGACGCGGATGGCAACGCAGATGGGGATGATGATGGCACAAGATGCAGAGGGTGAAGCTGACGGAGATGAGCTCGGATCAGCTGATGGAAATTTTGTTGGCAACGAGCTTGGTTCTGTGGACGGACGCTGGCTCGGAGACGACGGTGGATACACCGATGGAGATGCATTTGGACTAGCTGAAGGAAACATTGTTGGTAGTGCAGATGGTGTTGAGTTGGCAAGACTGTTGGAGCTGTGCTTGGGGCAGAGGACAGAGACAGTGAAGGCGATGGGCTTGGGTTGGTCGTCGGCTCTGTGGATGGTGATAAAAAGACGGTGTTGATGATGGAGAGTGACTGGGTTGAGCTGATGGAGATGAGCTTGGTCCATCCGAAGGAGTTACAGTTACAGCCGGAAATGCGGATGGCAAAGCAAAGGTTCTGTTGTTGGTAAATCAGAAGGATGCGCGGTGGGAGCATGTGACGGAGATAAGCTTGGCGCAGCGGATGGTTGTTTTGTTGGTATCGAGCATGGTGCCGCTGACGGACGTTGGCTTGATTTATCTGATGGAGTTGCGCTTGGACTAGTTGATGGAAGCGCGGATGGTGATGTAGACGGCATGTGGCTTGGTGCAACTGAGGGCGAAGAACTAGGTGCCGTTG
This sequence comes from Skeletonema menzelii, assembly GCA_036940005.1. Taxonomy (NCBI): domain Eukaryota; phylum Bacillariophyta; class Thalassiosirophyceae; order Thalassiosirales; family Thalassiosiraceae; genus Skeletonema; species Skeletonema menzelii. The sequence goes on from JALLBH010000710.1 coordinate 29,437, forward strand.
TAGGCGACCTGGAAGGAGATGAGCTCGGGTTGCTTGTCGGAAGAGATGATGGCGACACTGAGGGTGCTGCTGATGGAGAGGGCACAGCCGATGGAGATGAACTGGGATCAGATGACGGATAACCTGAAGGAGATGTGCTTGGTTGAGTTGTCGGCTGTGATGATGGTGATGTAGACGGTGCTGATGACGGTGTGTTGCTGGGCAATCTGATGGAGAGTGGCGTGGCTTGGAGCAGCTGATGGACTTGATGATGGAGACGAGCTAGGCGTGCTTGCTGGCTCTGTGGATGGAGATGCAGATGGTACCGTTGATGGATGTTGGCTGGGTGCAAATGATGGAGTTGAGCTTGGAGCAGCTTATGGGTATGCGGATGGTAATAAGCTCGGTTCGCCTGTCGGGTGAGCGGACGGGAATGCTGAAGGTAATGTGAAGTATCCGTTTTTACAAGCATCCATGAAGGTGCAGAGGCAGAGGATCTGAGCTCTATTGATGGGAGCGAATTGTTCGAGGTAAGGGTCGCCGATTCCGGAGAGATGGGTGAATTTGATCCAGTTGCGCCAGCTGCTATTGTACTTGGTTTTGGTTGCCA